>ML685764.1:6623866-6640826 GCA_007922175.1 Pelusios castaneus
GGGGCCAAAAGAAGCAGGGAAACACTGTGGGTGGGAGAGGAGCAGGGAAAGGCTGCAGGTGGGGGCGGAAGGAGCTGAGAGGAGCGGGGAATGGCAGTGGGGGGGAAGGTGGCGAGGAGCAGGAAAAAGCAGGGAGGGGAGAAAAGGGCATCGGCCCTGGAGGGGCCTTCTGTAATCAAAGTCTGACCCTCGGCTTATGCACAGGTGGTTCATTTTTCCTGGATTTTGGGCTTTAAAAACCAGGGTCAGCTTATATGTGGGTCGGCTTATAGGTGAGCATATACGGTATATAAGCAGTGAAATTAAATAAGTACATATAACAATTTGTACTGCATAAAGTTTATCATTTTAGTATGATATTTTCAGTGAAAAGAGTTTGAATTGAAAATGAAGGTGAAAAAGAAAATAAATAACCCTAATATTTAAGACCTAAATTAGGCTTCAGAGGTAGGCAAATGGAAATTAAAAACTTTCGTAATTATTGTTGTTTTGATGATGGCATTTTGAAGGAAAAGCAGAATCAAACACATCCTACCACAATTTTGAGAAAGAAGTGACTTTTCTGAATTACTGAGATGTAAATTCTACAGAACAAAATGTCTTGTTAAGTGAAGCTATCAGCCTGTTTTGACATTTTTAATTTGTGTCAAAATAAGAATTGCTTAGCAATAGCAGGTGACTGGGCACAGAAAAACACTTAGCTATTCTGCAGATTTAGATTTTAATGAAGGCTCTCTTTCCAACCCATTTAACACAGAAACGCCGATCAACTGTAGGCACTTTGTCACATAGCAAAAGAAGAAACATGATTAATCAACATCTTCCTGTGAACTGCTCTAACCTCTCCAGTCAAAAAATCTGCGCTTCTTTTTAGGTTGTTTTTTTTTTTTTAAATGACAAACATGTAAAAGTGGGGAAAAGCTAAGAGAAACAACCTAGATACTATGTATTACAGTGACTGATCAACACTGATTAAATAATTAAACTAGATAACATGGTAATTGACAATATGGCTTAAAGTAAATTATCTATTTGTCAATTACTAGAAGTGGTAAAGCCAGAGTGTAATGGGGAGGAAAGGCAGTTCTCCTGGTATTTATGATCCCACCAGAATTACAAAGCATTGGAAATTTCAGAGACAAGGTATAAGAGTTCCAGCTATGTTTTATAGACTCAAGGGAATGAATAAGGTTCCTGGAATTTCGCTTATCTGATATGAATTAAATATTCTATATATTTTTAGGTTTGATCAGTCATTGTTTAAACCATTTCCAGAAGTAAATCCACAGGTACATATTCTGCTACATTTTAAATGACAAGCACTAGACAAAATACACATTTGATCAACCACACAAATCTCACTTTATGTTCACATCTAGGGCTGTAAGGAACTTCAAGAAGTCATCAAGTCCAGTGCCCTGCATTCAGGAAGGACCAGGTAAACCTAGACCTTCTCTGATAGGTATCTCTCCAACCTGTTCTTAAAAATCTCCAGTGATGGGGATTCCACAACCTCCCTAGAAGTCTATTCCAAAGTTTAACTACCCATACAGTTAGACTGTTTTTCCTAATATCTAACCTACATCTCATTTATTGCAGATTAAATTCATTACTATTTGTCCTATCTTCAGTACACATGGAGAACAACTGATCAATGTCCTTTTTAAAGAGCCCTTAACATGTCTGAGGACTCTTCTCAGGTCCACATTCAATATTCTTTTCTTAATACTAAATATGCCATTTTAAAAGAATCTTTCCTCAGGGATCACATTTTCTAGGATTTTTATCATTGTTGCTGCTCTGGACTCCTTCAATTTGTGCACACTTTTCTTAAAGTGTGGTGCCCAGAACTGGACACAAGTGCCCCAGCTGAGGCCCACCCAAGTAGAGTGGGACAATTACCTCTTATCTTCATAGAATCATACAATCTTAGGGCTGGAAGGGACCTCATGAGGTCATCTAGTCCAACCCCTTTGTCCAATCCTCTGGGAGCTCATGAGTTCTTAGAAAATTGCTAATGGTTCCAAAATTGTTTTAGCTAGTTTCTTAAGTATCCTTGAATGAATTTCATCAGCCCCCACCAACATGAACACATTTAATCCATCTAAATATACTTTAACAAGTTTTTATATTCCTTTCTCCTTGTTAAGACTGTGTTGAGTATTCTGAAAATAAGGACAGTCTCACCACTTGTGTTTGACACTTTTATCCTACTTCAAAAATCTGGCCCCAAAAGGTATAGATGTAAAACCCTGAGGACATTTGGTACCCATGAAAGTGAAGATCTATAAGCACTGGCCTGAACAAAACATAGTACAGATAGGCACACTGTTTCCCACTACTTCTCTATCAATGTACCTTAGATCCAACCTAAACATCTCCGTTATTTCTCTCTTGATACTTTCTTGATTAATGACAATTATACCAAATTATTGTGGGGTGCACACAAAGGAGGAGGCTATTTTAAGAGTCATTTTCACTTGGAACAAGATGCTAATCCGTTGACGCAGTGTGCGACCCAGGCCTCAAGACTCCAAACATTCATTATACTATGAATGGTCCCATTGAAATATTATGCTTGGTAGTGTTTAAACTTTTGATAGCAACATACTATTTTCAAAGGTCAGATCATATCTGTATTTTCCCCATTGCCTTGCCTTTCATCTTCTCCTTTATTCCCCCCCTCTTTTTGCTCCTGGAGAAATTTATCCACTTCATTGGTCTCTTTCAGCAGCAACATTCTGATGACTCACAAATCTGCCTCACCACCTTACCCTATCTCTTCTGTTTTCTTCAATCTTTTCCTGTTTCTACAATGGCCTGCTCTACACTAAGAAATTAGTTGATATAACTATGTCACTCCGAGGTGTGAAAAATCCACACTCCTGTGTGACACAGTTAAACTGACAACCTCTAGTGTAGATGGTACTACGTCAATGGGAGAATTCTCCTGTCAATCTACCTACCATCTCTCAGAAAGATGAAGCACTGATGCTAAGAGAAGAACCCTTCCCGTTGGTGTAGGTAGCATCTTCACCAAAGGGCTACTCTGGTGCAGTTGAATCGCTGCGGTACTTTAAGTGTAGACAAGCCAATATTATCTTGCATATCCTGGCACGTCTTTAAACTAAAGAATATCAAAAATGAACTAATATTTCCTGACATGTCTGTGCTGTCCATTTCATCCTTCACTTTCATCCAAATCTGTTGAAAAGTTCACTATTTTCTGTGTCATTCAAACTTACAATCTTTGGTTTATCCTCTAGTCCCTCATTTCCTTTTCCTGGCATATCCAGGCTTACCAAAACTTGCTGCTGCTTTTTACTATGATTTTCTCCCACGAAAGCTCATGCGATAAATAAATCTGTTAGTCTTTAAAAGTGCCACTGGACTCTCTTGTCTGCCAAAAATATGATTCACTTGGTGCGTCTCTTTTTTCTACATCACTATCATCTCTTCATCCAGCTTCCTGATTCTCTCCTTTCTAATATGTTTTTTTCTTAATGAAGGTTATTTATCTGTAACCAGTGTTCTTTGAGATGTCAACTGTATCATAAGCTTCCAGAAACTTTTGGAAAGCACCATCCATTGGGGCCGCTTGCCCCTCCTGGAGAGTTCCAAAGGTATAAAAAGATGAGTGGACCTAACTGATCCTTAGTTCTTTTCATTAATTCAGGAATACCTAACCTGAGACTCCTAAGAAGTGGAGAACATGAATACTGGGGGCTCATCCTCACTAACTCCAGTTACAAATAAGTAACTTTAATTTTTTCTTCAAGTGGCTTCTGTATATTACCAACTTTTAGCAAGGAATAATAAAGCCAAGGAAAGTGGACTGAGTTATTCTAGGTAAACGAAAACAGTAGGAGTGCCCAGCATGCATCAGCCCTGGATGACAGGTCAAGAGTGAACAGAGCTGAAAGAACTTCTTGCTCTCCCACAGAATATCTTAGTGTTGGGATTTATTTATTTATTGTGCTGAAAACAGACTTACAGCTGCAGTTTCAGTCACGCAACATGGTGTGATGAAGACAGTGTGAGGGCATTCCTTCACTGCTGCCTTTGTCTTGGATGAAGACTGACATTTCCAGGAGGTCATGATAATTGTGAAGCATACTGCATTTTACATGGACAACCTTTGGGCCACAATGGACTGACTCGTTGTACTGCAGCACAGTACAGATTACTGGGGGGCTGTGTCACCCCTACTCTGCCACCGTTGGACGATTTGCAATGAATTGTTGTAGTAGTTCCTAGCTGGGATGCTCACAAAAAGCCTTCCAGAATGCAAGCCATAACCTGAGTGTCTGTGTGTGATTGAAGCCTGCCAGATACAACTTGGCTTCTGCCAGGATGATCCCAACATAAACCCAGTCCCTGATATTCCCATAGAAATATATGTCCTGTACTGCCCAGCACTCTCCTGGACAGTAGAGATATATTAAATTCATTACTGCTTTATTAGAATAATCTGTTTTTACCTTAATTTGCTACCCAGATATTTTAATTTATACACATTGGATTAGATAAAAAAATAAAACAAGTTTATTAAGTACACAGAGAAATTTTAAGTAACTAGTATAATTAATGAGGCATAAAAAAAAGCAGAAACGGTTACAAGATAAATAAAGATAAAACACTTGCTAATAGCTACCTAAGAAACTAATTTAGTTGCAAAGCAAACTTTCTCACCACACGCTTCAGCAGATTACTGAACAAACAGGTAAGAGCCGCTCCCCAAGAGACCAGCAGCTGTTTCCTTTTGTCTTCACAGGTGCAGAGAATGAGATGGGCAAGGAAAGAGAGAGGGCTGGACTTGGGTGTTTGTCCTTACTTTTTATAATTCCAGTCCCTTTTTTGAAAAACATTTCCAATTGAGACCCAGGAGAAAAAGAGACTGTGTGGAAAGATACTACCTGTTGGGTTTTTTTCCACTTGTTTGAGCTTCCTTTGCTTTCCTTCCCTGCTTGATGACTGTTTACTGCTTGAATGCAATTTAAGGCAAGCCAATTGCTACATCCACCACCACTACTGAGGCAATGGTATACTGAGTGGTAAAGATGCGGACAGAGGACCATATGGATGCTCTACAAACGTCCTGCCACTGGATGTCCGCAAGGAAGGCCATCATGGTGACATGTACCTGTATGGAGTAGGTCATGACTCCAAGAGGGGTGGAGGAACTTGAAAGAGGATGCAGCACTTGGTAAGGTGATAGCCACCACTTTCATAGAGAGGTGAGTGAGAGAGAAAGTCATGAAGGATTTGAACAGTGGTTATGTGAAGGCAGACAGGATGAGACTGAAGTCCCAAGAGTGGGTATGCTTTTATATTTATGGGAAGGCTTTGAGTAGGCCACAGAGGAAGCGGGTGGTGGTCAGGTGAGTAAAGAGGGAGAAACTGCCCACAGGAGAGATGACTGTGGACAGAGGATTGAGTGAGGCCTGAAAGCCTAAGGTGGAGAAGGTAATCAAGAAGGATGAGAATGGGTATGGAATCCAGAGGGTAGCAGTGGTGACCAAGTGGTAAAGCACCACCATTTCTCTTGATAGCAAGCCTTGGTAAATGGTCACCTACTGTGCATGAGAACGTCACATACTGGTGCGATGCATGCCCCGTCTACACATAAACTCCATCCGAATACCAAGACATCAGGTGGCATGGGTGCGGTGTGACAGATGGCCATGCACCTGAGTGAGGAGACTGGTAGGGGACGTGGAGGAAATCAGTGAACCAACATTGGTGGGGCCAAAAGGGGGATGCTAGGATATTTGTCACTCGATCTCACCGCACCTTGTGCAGAACTTATGGGAGTAGGGGATGGGTGTGCAGGTGTAGTGAACTTTGATAGTCTAGGGAAGGAGAAGTGCATCACTCTGGGAAACTGGCCTGAGGGCTCCTTTGGAGAAGAAAAGGGGAAGTTTGTGATCTGTGATGGTCACGAAGAGATGTGTGATGTACCCCTCTAGCAAATGACTGAGCAGAGTGTGAAGCTCATGTGTAGCTCCTGTTTGTGACTGGCACAGAAGGAACTGCTGAGCATGTCTGTGAGGGTGTTAATGGTGCCTGGGAGATGAATGGTGTGGAGGACAACTCCATGCCTGATGCATCAGTTCCAGAGGTGAATGATCTCTGTACAGAGGGAGGGGGACTGGGCAGTTGTGTTCATCAACAAGCAAGGTGTTGCCATCATGTTGTCAGATAGCAATTCAAAATGCCAGAATCTGATGAGGGACAGGAATGCCCAACAGGAAAGGCAGGCAGCCCACAATTTGAGAATATTGATATGTATCTGTGCCTCTCTGCATGCCCAAATGTCCTGAGCTATGTGGCCCTCTAAATGGGTGTCTCACCTAATAAGCAAGGTGTCTATGATGGTGGTAGTGAAAGGAGTAGGAAGAGTGAACAGAATGCAGGTCAGGAGTTCGGAGGGGTTGGATCACCATGGAACTGGAATTTGCATGAACCAAGGGATTGACACACACAGACTCTGAATGTCTCAAACGCACCATGTGGCCAACACATGTACAAGTCAAGGAAAACTGTTACAAACAGTTCTGGCTCTGGTGCACTTGCCTCTGGAATACATATAGGTAAGTACCATCAACTAAAGAACAACTATCTAAGCCAGTGGTTCTCTACTGCTGTGTCACAACACAAAAGTATGTCCCGGCACAGCGACTGAGTGTGTTGCTGCAACTCAGCCCTCTGACAAATGCCCCCTCTCCACCACTACTGAAAGAAACCCTTGGCAGTGAGGCGAGCTGCAGCAGTGGTTCAAGCTGTGGTGGCTACCTCTTTAAGAGCTACTTGTGGTGGAGGGGGTACGCTTTGAAAAGCCACCATCGAAACTGCCTGTGGCGGCTGTCTTTTCTCGGTAGTGGGGGCCACTTCCATTTGAGCTGCCACCAAAATTGCCTACAGAAGCAGGTTGTTTTCGGCAACAGGGGAGCCTTGGAGGTGGCAGCTTTACAGGCAGGCAGCGTCCCTATGTTGTGCACAGTTGGGAGGGATCCCAACCATGTTGCAACACTAAAAGGTCTGAGCTACCAAGAATGGCACCTTCAGAGAACTCTAGTGGAGAGAACAATCTGACTAATGTTTAAATGGAAGCCTATGAGCTTTAGGAGGATAAAACTCAATCCCTTAGGTCATGCTAGAAGGGAAAATTCCTAGGATAAGATAAATAAAGCTATTCTTCTGTAGTATTTGCAGTATATCCAAAATTGTCAACCTGGGTCTGACATATTTACAGATGTTCATGAGAAAAAAAACTGGGAGGTTGCTTAGGCCTTTCTCCTCAGAAATGTGGACTTCTCCCTTTCTCCATTCCCCTTTCTTCCTTCCCCATTTATGGCCAAATGGGGAAGCTCCTGGGCCCCTATTCAACAAGGAGATGGGAAAGATCAGCCTTAGGAAAACTGTCCACCTATGCCACCTCAGACCACTAGTTATCTGGGTCAATTCCATGCCTCGGACCTCCTTCCAAGAATGATCCCCCTCCTCCTTTTGTTCACCTTACTCAGTCATGTTCCTTCTCTTCTTCTTGGCCACCTCCTCCAGCCCCTCTGGCTTCGCCTTCCTCCAGGTTGCACAGTGAGGATCTGATAGGAGAAAAGCTGCTCCAGGTACCCAGTGCATGTTAATGTACCTCAGAAAGGTCCACATAGAGCAATTAGATTGCAACACTTAGCCGGTGGCTTGGGCACTGACTCAGACAGTGCTCCAAACCCTTCAAAATCACCATAACTTGCCGCTTATCAAATCCTCACTGCACCATGGATCCAGATACTCTGGGAACGAAAACCAACAGCCAAATTAGGTACATAGCTAAGTCTCCTAGATCAACCTGGACAGGGCCAGGGACCTTGATGGCAAGCAGCCTCAGGAGTCCTGCAAATAGAGGTGTGTGAGGCAATCAAACAAACTCCTATGGGAAAATATTTGGAGCCAATGCTTAACCAAATGAGTCTGAGAAGCCACTCCTATCATTAGGACTGTGCGAAGTGGCCTTCCTGCTCTTGCAGATTCAGACAAAGCCCAAGCTAGATGGACATATCCTCTTCTTCTCTCTTTTAAAATAAAAAATCCCTAAAACTGACTGATTATAATTTGCCCCAAAACACAAGATAAAAAAGAAAAAGAGAAACGTTGGCAACCAGTAACAAGCAAAGTACCCCAGGAGTCGGTCTGGAGGCCAATTTTGTTCAACATCTTCACTAATGATCTGGATGATGGGATAGATTGCATGCTCAGTAAGTTCGCAGATGACACCAAGCTGCAGGTAATGGTAGATATGCTGGAGGGCAGGGATAAGATTCAGGGAGACCTAGATGAATTGGAGCATTGGACCAAAAGAAATCTCATGAGATTCAACAAGGAGAAGTGCAAAGTCCTGTACTTAGGACGGAAAAATCCCATGAACTGATACAAGCTGGGGACCGATCAGCTAAGTAGTAGTTCTGTAGAAAAGGACCTGGAGGTTATGGTGGACAGGAAGCTGGATATGAGCCAACAGTGTGCCCTTGTTGCCAAAAAGACCAATGGCATATTGGGCTGCATCAGTAGGAGTGTTGCCAGCAGATCGAGGGATGTGATAAGTCCCCTCTATTCGGCACTGGTGAGGCTGCATCTGGAATACTGTGTCCACTTTTGGGCTCCCCACTACAGAAAGGATGTGGACAAACTAAAAAAAGAGTCCAGCAGAGGGCAACGAAAATGATTAGGGGGCTGTGGCAAATGACTTATGAGGAGAGACTGAAGGAACTAGGCTTATTTAGTCTGCAGAAGCAAAGACTGGGTGGGAGGCGGGGGAGGATTTGATAGCAATCTTCAAGTACTTCAAGGGGTGCACCAAAGAGAAGGGAGCTAGGCTGTTCTCAGTGGTGACAGAGGACAGAACAAGGAGCAGTGGTTTCAAGTTTCAGCTAGGGAGGTCGAGATTGGATATTAGGAAAAATTTTCTTACTAGGAGGCTGGCAAAGCACTAGAATGAGTTACCTAGAAGGTGGTAGAATCTCCATCTTTGTAAACTTTTAAGGCCCTGTAGTGGGGTGGTGGCTCCACAACGGTAAAAAGGGGGTTAACTTGCCTGAGAGAGGCAGCCAATTGGCTGCTGAGGGCTGAAAGCCAATCGGGGCAGGCTGCCCAGTATATAAAGGGAGCTGCAGAGCAAGCAGTTCAGTCTGGCCTGGGCAGCCTAGGGAGTAAATACTCTTTCTGACTGACTGACTGCAGGAGCCAGCACCCTGGAGAGCTCTGAGTGTGAGGCACCATAGTGAGCTGACCACTGCCAGGGAACCCAAAGGGAGCAGACCGTGGGAGAGGCTGGAGCAGTGGTCTGGGAGCAAGAAACCAAGGGTGGACAGCAGCTGGACTCCAGGCCAGTGAGAGACTGCAGGTGACTGGGGCTGTGGAGAAAGTGACCCAGGGAAGTGACTGTGCTGAGGTGCGGAGACTGGAGGGAAGTGGAAGGCCTTGGTAGAGGTGCTTAGGGTCCCTGGGCTGGGGCCCGGAGTAGAGGGCCCATTCCCCTCTCCACTTCCCCAGAGTGCTAGGAGCAGTACAGATCTCCCTGCCCATTTGACTGGGTGGTGGCCAGGATGTGGGAGAAAACAATATCCTGAATGGGGTAGACTAATGGGACTTGGCCGGAGGGCTAAGATCCCAGAAGAGGACCCGAGGACAGAGTCAAGCACGTATCAGAGGGTGGAGCACAAACCACATGGTGAGGGGACCACTTGAGCATTCCCCAGTACCACCAGCAGTAGGTGCCCACCAGGTGGGGTTGACTGTTGCAAAGGCCTTACAGGCCCAATTAGACAAACTCCTGGGATGATTTAGTGGGAGTGGTCATGCTTTTAGCAGGGGGTTGGACTAGATGACCTCATGAGGTCCATGCCAGTCCTAATATTCAATGATTCTATGATACAAAGGCAAGCTGTTCAATGCCGACTTTGCTTCAGTTTTCTAAGAAAAAAACGACATATGACCAGACAACTAGCAAAGTCACCAAAGATAATGAAGTGGAAAGGATGCAGCTTGGGATAAGTAAAGAACAAATGAGAGATCTTCTGACCAATCTGAATGAATTACAATCAGTGAGGCCTGATGCTATTCACCATAGCAGCAGTTCTCAACTGCTGTGTTGCAACACACTTTTGTGTTGTGGCACAATGTTGAGTGTGTTGCAGGCTAAGCCCCCCAACATGGCTGGAGAGCTACAGCAGCAGGGAGCCACTGGCCACAACCTGGCAACCTGTCTGTTATCCAGCTAATTCAGGCAGGCTGCTCTACTCACCTGGCATGCTAGGAGCTGGGGGCAGGGCGATTTTATATCTGCCACCCTGCGTGCGAGCCCAGGGTGGGGAGCAGGTTCCTCTGGAAGCTGTGGGTTGGCCCTGTTATGCAGGTGAATGTGGGGCTGCAGGGTCAGAGAGGGGGCCAGAGTGGCAGGGCGAGAGGGGCAGCGGGGCCAGAGCCAGGGCTGCAGGAAGAGCTGGGGCCAGAGCCAGGGCTGTGGCCACAGCTGGGGATGGGGTGAGAGGGCACTGTGGGGAGAACAAACTCGGGGGGTGGAAGCTGCTGTGGTAAATGGGGGTGGGGGAAAGAGACTCAGGACTGCTGGGGAATAAAGGAGACTTGTAAGCTGCCAAGGTGGGGAAGAGAAGAGACCTGGGGGGGAAAGAGCCTCAGGGCTGCAGGTGGGCGGGGGCGGGGGCGGGGGTGGGGGAAACCTTGGTGTGTTGTGCATGGCTAGGCACCCTCCCATCCATATTGCAACCTTGAAAAGGTTGAGAACTCCTGCACCAGGGGGTATTGTAGGAATTAACTGAACAAATCTTGGAGTTACTGGCAATAATATCTGCAAACTCATGGATGATAGGAGAGGTCCTGGAAGATTGTGGAAGGAATAATGTAGTGCCACTCTTTAAAAAGGGAGAAAAGAGGAGCGGGGAACTATAGAGCAGTCAGCCTGATATTGATACCTGGGAAGGTACTAGAGCAACGTATAAAACATTGAATTTGCAAATATCAGGAGGCTGAAGGGGTAATCACTAGCAGCCAGCATGGATTTACCAAGAATAAATCATGCCAAATTAACTAGATTCCTTCTCTGACAGGGACACTGGTTTCGTGGATGGGGAAATGCCGTGGACATATTATACCTGGATGTCCTCAAGGCTTTTGACACACTCCCAGGTGACATTCTGATAAGTAAGCTGGAGAAATGCAAGCTTGGTGGAACTACCACAATACAAACATGCTCATCTTTTAAAAAAACCCAAATCCAACCTTGACCACACTTGTCTCTCCAACTAGTGCCCATCTATCTTTAATCTTTAAATTCACTGAACATATCACCTACACTTATTATTGGTTTTCCCCTCCACCAATTCCAACCCAGAACCTCTACAATACGTTTTCCATCACTCTTTCACACTGCTAAATCCACTCTCTCTGAAGCCTCTAGTGATCTGTTCCCTAACCAAATCTCAGAACCAATATTCTATCCTCTTTTTCTTGCTACATCAGCCACTTTCAAGAACACCAGCCCTACTCATTTTCTTGAAATCTTGTCCTCTGTTGGCATCTGTGACTTTGTATTCTTCTGGGTCTCCTTCTACATCACTAATCACTCCTTTCATGTGGTCTTTGTAGGATCTACTCATCACCTGCCTCCAGCCAATTTTCTGTGGGGGAATCCAGAGAGTGCCCTCCTTGGACCATTTCTTTTCTTCCTCTACACCTTATCTCTGGGTACTGTTATCCACAAACACAAATTCAATTGCCATTTCTGTGTGGATGACCCACTGATGTACTTGTATTCTCCAGACTTGTCTCCTGTCCAAACAAAACATTTGGCTTGCTTCTCTCACATTTCCTCATGGATGGCTAAATAGACTTTTTAAATCACCTCTCCCCCCCGCAAAAACCATTCCCACTATCTATTTTCTCAATACTGTGGACGACACTGCCATCCTGCATGTCACTGAGGCCCATAACCCAGACTTCATACGTAACTTGAACATTTCTCGGTCCTCACATCTAGATGGTATTTAAATCTTGCCAATTCTTGCAACATATCTTCTCTAAGACATGGGCTTCCCTCAGATATAGCCTTCCCTATTCAGCCACAAAATTAAATCTTTCACTCCAGATTCTCATCTCACATCATCTTTTTTTCTGGCCTTGATATATGCAATCTTGCCCCATTCAGATCCATCCATAATGCTGCTGCAAAGATGATTTTTCTAGTCCATTGCTTTCATCATATAAGCAATCTCTTTGTGTCCCTTCCCTGGCTCCTCCTTCTCTGTTGCAACAAACAAGACATCTTGTCCTTTTTTTTTTTTTTTTTTTGTGTGTGTGAAGTCTTTCATGGTCTGTCATTCAGTATCAAGAAGTTGACTCCGCTCAGATGTCAGGCTCCAGCAGCCACCAGTTATACTTTCCAAACAAGTAAGCACCTTAATGCTTACTTCCATACTGCCCTTCATGTTTGGGAGGAGCTTCCCATAAACACCTGAAACGTACCGCATTACCTTTCTTCAAACCATTCTTTGCCATGACACCTACAAAAAACCTTGGCAATTGTTAGGCCACTGGTGTACAGAGACATAGCCTACCATGCTGACCAGTATCTCATTGATTGTTTGTATTCCCCCATTGGCCTGTCAGTAAGCATCTGTTGTCTCTTGTTGTTTTATACTTAGATTGTTTGCTTGATGGAGTGGGGAACATCTTTTTGTTCTCAGTTTGCACAGTACCTAGCACAACGTGATCCTGATTCATGACTATGGCTCCTAGGCACCATAGTACAAATAAATAAGTTAAAATCAATCAATTAATAATAAATATTTTCACTCATTGATCTCTAACACACCACCTTCGTTTTGCATAATTCTTCACATCTTGTAGCTCCTTTTGTCTTCTCCATACAACCCTTCATGCTTTGTAGACCTACAATTACATCAGCTACTTTACTTCTCACCAATGGGTTTAACTGTTTTACTAACCATACTTCCCCTCTTGCTCTTTGGTCACCCTTTCTTTCTCTGTTGTAATTATTTTCCATGTTTGTAAAATGTAAGCTATTAAGTTGATTGGATCAGGAGCTGGGTTTTTTGTTTTTTGGTTTTTTTTTAATGTTTTGATTCAGTAAAGTGCCATGAAGTTATATATTAAATATTTACTTTTAACAGTGTTTAACATAACAAACCTTCTTCAGTGCTACTTCCTGAGCATGTAGGATGGACGTTCCAGAGTGTTTGCATAAAGGAGG
Source organism: Pelusios castaneus (assembly GCA_007922175.1). Taxonomy (NCBI): domain Eukaryota; kingdom Metazoa; phylum Chordata; order Testudines; family Pelomedusidae; genus Pelusios; species Pelusios castaneus. Next base: position 6,637,152 of record ML685764.1, read on the forward strand.
CATCCACCTGAATGTTTCCATTTGATATGGAGAGATGCTGTAACAGAGAGAAAGCCATAACCCAAAGGGAGAACCATTAAAAAAAAATTCTATGAAATCTATATAAACAAAGTACTCTTTTCTCAAACAGTGCTCAAAGATAATTATTCTGTTGAAAACTTTCAGTATCTCAGAAATCTTTATACAGTTTCTTGGACTCAGACGTTTGTTTTACAATTTACCGTTACCCAAATCTACCCAATATTAATCGTAGTAGCAGAAGCAGCTTTTATTTCTGCTTACAATAGGACAATAATAAAACAGAATTTCTACGATAAATAACCTTACCAGGTATCTTTCTGAGGACACACTGACCAGGATAAGATCATCACCAATTCGAACTTTTTCTCCTTCTGACCTCTGTTTAGAAGCAGGATGTATCGTCCACCAGCATGCTTCACCTATAATATACAGAGATGCTTATGCCAATTATTTGGTATATGAACAAAAAAAATCATTCTGAGATAGCGTACGGACAACTTTATAAGATAGTTACATATAATACAGTAAAGAGGTACAGTTCTTATAAGGATAATATTTGTCTTATTACGATAATAATATTGCCTTCCTTTCTTCAGTTCAGCACCACATTGTTGGCTCTTTAAAGAGCAAAAGCAGCAGCACTGACATGCTTTGCAGTGGCTACCATCTACCATCCAATTTGTTTTAAACCTATGCTTCTCCGTTAACCTTAAATGAAGTGAAGATACTAGTGATTTATACATAGGGTTGCTGTTTCCCTTGGTTTGCTTTCACTTCTGACAATTCTAACATACCATTTCCTCCCAGTATTCTGTCAGTCAAGCCTCAGTTAACCTGATTCTGTAACTACATTCCCCCACCCCTGCCCTCCTCTCAACTGCTCAGAGTCACCAATCTTGCAGTTCGGCACCTTCCTCCTCTATGACTTGCTACTGACTCATTTTCTACATCAGTGTTAACTATAATCAACCTTTCATGCCTTCCCTGGCTTATTATCCCCCAATACATTCCCTACCTTATATTATCAATTCAACTGTTAGCTATATGTCCAATATAAAAATTAAATTATACTGTATTGTAAAATAATGTCTACTAACTTATAACACTGCTGTGGTTTTTGTTTGGTTGTTTTATTTTGTTTTGCCTTCCTCACAGCATCTTCAAGTAACAGTGGGTTAAGTAGAAATGCATTTAGTACCTAACTGAGGTACTGGAGTGGAATTATTTATTTGTCACACCTTGCAGCCAGTTTCCAGTGTGGTAAAGAGACTAAAAATGAAAGGTTCCCAGAGGTGAAAGACTTAGAATTTGGGTGATGGGCTTTGGGGTCATGGGATAGTGTCATACTCTGAGAATAGACTGTTTGACCATCTTGGGCCAAGGTCCCTGCCCTTCTGTAACCTCTTTCACCTTATAGGAAGGAGGGGGCTAGGACACAGGCTGTGTCTACACTGGTAAATTATATCGACTTAAGCTTGCTTAAGTCGACTTAATTTACCCTGCGTCTACAGTTTCCTTAAATCAACTTAAGCAGCTGGCTTAAGACGACTTAAGGAAAATAAAGTCGACTTAATTAAAATTAAGTCGACTTTATAACACCACCTTTCAATTAGACCTAAGGCTTAAGTCGACTCCCTAGAGTTGACTTAAGCCAGTGTAGATGTGGGGTAGCCCTAAGTCAACTTAGGGCTACACCAATGCCCTCCCTGCCAGGGGGGCACAAGGGGAGCCTGGAATGCCCCCCCACAGGTTAGGGCAGAGCCCTGCCCATCCTGCCCCTATGCCCTGCCAGGGTACCTGTCCCCCTTTGCCCCATTGTACGTAGGTACAATGGGGCAAAGGCTGAGCCCCCTGGCATTGGGCAAGGGGTGCCGTCCCTGTGGACCTCCCCTAGGTCCCCCTAAGCCCCTAGAAGTCAACCTAGGCGTCCAGTGTGGACGCTCTAGGTCGACTTTTTAAGTTCCCCTTTAAGTCGACTTTATTTTCAAGTGTAGACACACTAAGTCAACTTAACTAAGTCGACTTTAAGTCGACTTAGTTAAAGTCGACTTAAATTAACAAGTGTAGACATAGCCAGAGGGAGCTGAGTTCTGAGGAATAAGCCGAGAAGAGCCTACCACATGTTATGAGTTCCATGGTAAAGGAGCCCTGTAACACTTGTGTTAATTATGGTGCGACAAGTGCACATGGCTCTTCGTGACCCCCTGCTAGAGGCCTGGCAGTACTACTAACCCCTCCTCCCGCTGCCGCCAAACCTTTTGATCTCTATTTGTAAATCTAAAATTGGTTTCTCTCTATTGGTTTTTCTTCTGGTGTTGTTTTAATGTACTTCTGCGATAAGGGGTTACTTCTCTCTTATCTTTTTAAGTTAATTTTTGTTAATGAATGAGATTTGTACAACTTTTGCTGGTTTCGGTTTACCACAATTACATCATTGTAACTTAATCTGAAGGATGAATTAATAATTTAATAATAAAATAAAAGTTTTACTGATTAAATATGCTAAAATGGGATTAGAAAATAAGTGCATAAAAGTGAAGCAATAATAAAATAAAATAGACTTCGTCCATTTTTGCCAGTGTTTTTTTTAACTTAGAGTAAGACTGGCCACTGCTCATGCAAAGTTGTTAGTTTCTTGGTTTCCCTGTGCCCAGGGAGCTGACCCTACTGAAAGTCAGTCTTAATATTTCTTAATGAATAAATAATGGCAGTTTCACAAATCTGTAATGCTAATAATGTATATAATTTTCCTTAAAGCATTCTCAAGACTAGTACCGCTGGCAAATTTTTTTCACAGAATTAACTCAGAATATTGGCATACCTGCTGCATTTTCTCGTAACCCCACATCAAATGCAAGTTTATCGGTCTGGGATCTTGATGTTGACAAACACGTCAAATACTGAAAAAAATTGTGAAATTCTTAAAAACACCCAAATCAGCAGAATCATTTGAGGCATACATCTCGAGTCAATGCTGCTCACAGGTTCACACAGCCCAATCTTACCATTAATCTGAATTTAAATTTCCCAGTTGTTGCAATGAGAGTTCCAAACTAGCCTCTTGCAATACTTTCCCCATGTAAAATAATGATTCCATTTCTAAGTATAAAGGTACACACAAGAACAGGGATTTTGGGATGAGCATGAGCAGGCTTTCCATGACAGCACTGCTCCTGTGGCAGACGTATCAAGCGGATCTGGAAGCAAAAATAGCTCCTCACTTTATGCACTGGCACATGCTTAGATTACAGGTCCATTCAGAATGGGTGGGAGGTCAGAATAGACAGAGCTCAAAAGCTATTGTTGGGACTTCCACCCCAGGGGAAAGAAGGGAAGATGCTTCACACCCATCTCTCCTTTCTTCTGCACATTATTTCCACTATTTGGTAAGTTCTTGTCTGCATTCTTTCTTCTCCAATGGAATAATGTGATCCTTGGAGAAGAAAAACTAAAGCTTCTTACCTAATAACATGCCATAATAAATGACAACAACAAAAAACCCCAAGTCTGTAAAAGAGCATCTCAAAATATCATCAAAGCACATTTGCAAATGTGCAGTGTGGAAATGCTGGGGAAGATGGGGGTGGAGCGGAATTCTATTATATAAAATACCCAAGAGAAACTATAACTTAGTCCAGACAAGGCATAAACTTA
>ML685764.1:6641226-6684200 GCA_007922175.1 Pelusios castaneus
AAGCAAAGACAGAAAGAGCAGGAAGGAAGGAAGACAAAGAAGAGAAAGAAAAAAAGGAAAGGAAGAAAGAAGAGAAAGGAAGGCAAGGAAGAGGAAGACAAAGAAGAGAAAAAGAAAAAAGGAAAGGAAGAAAGAAGAGAAAGGAAGGCAAGGAAGAGGAAGAGAAAGGAAGGCAAGGAAGAGGAAGACAAAGAAGAGGGGAAAAAAAGGAAAGGAAGGAAAGGAAGAGGAAGAGAAAGAAGAGAAAGGAAGCAGCCCCCGGGGTCTGGAGGGGGCGGTGGGGGCTGCCGGCCTGCGCGGGGGTCCCTCCTTGTCCCCACCCCCACCCCTCTAACCCGGGCCGTCTCCTTGTCCCCACCCCCACCCCACAACCCGGCCCGTCTCCTTGTCCCCCCTCCCCTCTCCAGGCCTCCCTCCAGCCCCCTTACCTGGCCGGAGGCTGGGAACCACAGGGACGGCCGGCAGAGCTGCTGCCGGCCAGTCCGCTCCCGCCCTGAGCACGCTGTAACTGCGCATGCTCAGGGCGGGAGATTTAAATCTCCCCAGCCCGGCCCAGCCTGCACAGCTGGGAGGGAGCACCGGCGGGGAAAAAAAGGTGCCGGAACGCCGTTCCGGTGCGTTCCGGCAGAAAAAAAGCACTGTTTGTACCACAAAGGATAAATATATAGGCCTGACATTCACTTCTGATTAGCAGCCTCAATCCTGAAATATTTTACATTATAGGCAAAGCATGCCATTTTAGTAACTCCTAGACATTAAGATGCTATGCCACTGTTGATGCTGTGTGATACTAATTTTGCAGTTTCTCTTTCCATATGAACTTTCATAATACTGCAATGAACAAACAAGAAATTTCTTTTCGCTTCTTACTTCAGTTATCTCATGCTCAGTGAATATAATAGTGATTTTTGAGTGACTACCTTGATACATGTTAAAGAGCCCTTATTTTCAAAGTGTGGGTGGTCAGTACTTTGAGGCACCCAAAATTATTGGTCGTTTAAGTTATTGGCCTCAATGTTCTTACACAAAGAGGAAACACTAAATGATTATATGCCTATATGTTTGTTATTTGATCTAAAGTGTTTATTGCAACTTGAGTTTATTATCAATTATGGGGAACACATTTTACCGTATATGTAATATATTTTTCCAATTGTAAGTGTACTCTGTTATGGAAGTTAAAGAAGCTACTCACCATTCCACTGAATGAATGTCGAAGTAGTATAGCATGGCCATACAATAGGGTTCTGTGACCACCTCCTTGAGCTGCCTATAGAAATGACAGAAAATATTAATGTTTGATAGCAATGTAAGGATTGGAAACAATCACAATCATCTGAAGTCACCAATAATTTAAGTATCATACACAGATACTCAGATAGGATTATCAACCCAAAATGTAGATATAGACAAAGGTTTGTATATTCACAATAATGAAGTAGTTGCAGAAACAACTATTTTCATTGTGAAAAAATAATATATTTGACCAGATTATTGTGGCCTCATTATCACTTTAGTAAGTAAAAAAAAAAGAAAAAGACACAGATAAGTTTTCCACAAATGTTACGTTCTGAAATGACACAGGAAAAAGGCATTTCTTACCTTTCTTATAAACTTCTCAGAAGCATTCAGAATAAAAATATTATATAATTGAAGTCTTAAAAATGATTATCAACACAAATATTTTAAACATATATTTTCTTATGTACCCACACACTAAATTAAATAATCAATGTTCAATTAGCCCGTGTTATTAATAAGAAAAAGCATTTGCTAAAAGTAATCCAAGTTAAATATTTATAATAATATAATTAATGATAATGCCATTTCGTTTTAACTAACTATCATTTATGAGAGAATGGTTGAGACATGTATAATTGTCAACCCCAAACATTCAAATATCATGCATCAGAACCGCCCCCCACCCCACACACACAACGAGGATTGTCTTAAAAATAATGTGATTTTAAAAATAATTGCTTTGGGTTCTTTTTATTTGGGTCTCCTACAATTGGATCATTTGAAATTCTCATGTTCAAGCCTTTCTTCACAACAGGAGGGCTTCAAGTTTTATTTTTTAAATGAAAGCCAAAATTCCAAAAGCTGAGGCTTTAAGAAAGGCACCGAACAACATAACTGTAGGCAACAGTGAGATAATGACAAACTTTACAGGACTTCCAGTCTGTTTTGCCTTCTCAACTCTCTGTCATTTACAAACACGCACACATCCTTTCTATTTTTTATTGAGGAGTTCATCAAAAATTAAAATCAGCCCCTAGAATCAGAGCTGACTGTTGATGCATTCTGGCATTTCCAACTGAAGTTTAAAAAGGAGAATTTGACGTATGTATTTCTAAATGTTACGTATGTTTACAGAAGATGCATATATTTGGTAAAACCTTATGCTGTGAGTCTGAAAATTCCACTGTGGTTTATTTTCCATTTAACGCTTAGATTTTTAGGCCTCATGTTCACTTTATTCAGGTTCCATTCAAAAGCCTTTAATACACACAAACAAAGTGGCTCTTGAAAACATAATGGTAGTACAAGCTTCTTATCAAATATATTTTATATTTTTTTCAAAAATCAGTTCTCTTAACACCAAATTTTGCCAGTGGATGTGTGTAGTTGAGAGTAAGGAATCAGAGGAGCAGGGCAGTCCATGGGCTAAAATAACATCCATGGAGAAAATTTGGCACTAAATGGATTAGAAAGTTCATTGATTAGGCCTTTAAGTATACATCTCACTTGTAACAAAACATTAGCTCTAAAGAGGCCAAACTGAAGAACTTCCTTGGAACTTTGTAGTTAGGCACCCAGGCTAATATTGATTCAAAAGGCTAAAAGAGAAATCATGTTTGTCCAACAGACACATACTAAAAAGTCAAAAGCAATGAAGAAGTGGGTGATTCCTTTATTGTAATAGCAATAAAAAATAAAAGGGTAAACATAGTTCTAATTTTCTTGCTTCAATAACAATAAGTCTCAAGGAGAAGTCTGCTAGAAAATCAGCAAAAATCATCCACCTATAAGGAAACCGTCATGCTCACTAATTAAAGGGTTTTTCTCTTTATTATATGATTATCCTTTCTTTTATTTTTGATTGACATGGAAATGAAGAGGAAAATGTTTGGTGGGCGTTTTTTTTTTCCTCTTTCTTTCTCTTTCTGTTTTTTACTATCAATGAATAAAAAACACCTCCAAATCACATTGGATCTTCCCCTCCAAAAAACTGTACAGTTCCTTTTTTCATCTTTGTACCTCAGAATTTAATTTTCAAATGTAAGAGTCAACATCCTGCAGTCAGTTCAAGTTACATCAATCCATGCTCCAGGAACTGTTATAGTACAGTGGGCACCCTCAAAAAGGTTGGCAGTTACCTTAGGAAATCAATTACCACTGATCCATGTCATAAATGCAATCAGCAGCCTGTTAAATGATAGTGGAGGACAAAGAACCTTTCTTAATTAATGGAAAGGTAAGTGCTTAAAAAAAGCCCAACAACATTAGACTCTTGGAGAAGTCTACTAAAGTTGATTTTTAAAATATGAATAATAATTATTAGACGGAGCAAGATACAAGTGAGGGGAAAATAATCCACTCACAAAAAATTGTTAATGCATTTCCCTAGCCAAAGCCACAAATGCAGCTGGCTATCTTAGGCTGGAGTAAGTGCCATAGCTCATTAGCATGAGCTTTTCACAGGAGGTGCTTGATGATCTGAAAAAAAAAAAAAATGATACAGAAGCCCACATAATTATTTTGCTGTTATTACTGCTTATCAGTCCAGCTATGTAACATTTTGTAGCTTAGGCCAACCAGTTTTATGAGTAGGGCAAATTCAGAGTCACAGCCATGAAAAACATTTTCATGGATTGGGAAATCTGATCTCCCTTGTGAAGTCTGGTGTCCAGTCAGGGACTCCTAGCCGATGTAAAGCTGCAGCTGCTCAAACTAGCCAGAAATGGGGAGGGACTAGACTTCCTCTTCTCCTACAGGGAAGACTCCTGAGATGGATCACACTCACCTCTGGGAACCTCCCTAGGCTGAAGGAAAATCCATGCAGGGAGGCTGCAGGTCCAGTTATCGCATCCCCTCTCCCCCTCCCCACAGTGTCAGCAGGAAACTGCCAGAAAAAATGGATTTAGATAGTTCCCTCCCTCCTGCAACCTGAAACTCTCATCTGTGCTGCTGCTGGCTTTGATTTAGAGCTGGGTACTTTTTGGCTGCCCAGCTCTGAGGACAGGGCAGAAGAAAGTGTGACAATTCCACAACCCCCCTACAATCGTCTTGCAACCCCCTACCCTGACTGCCTTTTGGGTTGGGACCCCCCAGTTACATTTCAATGACATTTCAGATGTAAACATCTGAAAACATGTAATTAACTAATTTTAAAACCTGTGGCCATGAAATTGACTAAAATGGACTGTGAATTTGGTAGGGTCCTATTTATGAGCCAAAGAAAGATGCATATCATTTCTTCTCAAACATAATATAACTTTATGTAGTTAAATAGCTTGTTTGTTTGTGCTGTGTGTGTTTTGTTTGAGGGAGGGAATTAAATGGGGAGAGGAAATTATTTATTAATCACATGAATAGACTTCCAACATGTTATCTACTAAACCATTTCGTAACTGTTAAAACTTAAACATACTGTACCCAATTCCAGCAGTAATGGAAAATCATACACATTGATCAACAGAAAAGTAAATACATAACCATCACACCGCCACCTGTACAGATAACATATAACAGAAGTATCACTAATCCCAGTGGGATAGAGTGTGTGGACATGGGGTGTAGCACTGGAAACCAAGAGCCAGCTCTTGCCAAGTCTGTAGGCATCAGTTGTGCACAGACACACAGCTGGAAACCGAACTAGCTCACCCGTATGTTAGTTTTGTTCAAAATAGGTATTAGTCTCTAATAAGAATGTATTTAGTGTTTAGACTCTATGAAATGCTTGTGAATTGCTGCATGCATTAATCTCACAAGTAACATCTATTCCATGCTATAAGGAAATATGTAAGTTTTGCTTTATAAATTGGAAAGATTTACTCAATTTGTGAACCCAGGTATGGGAATCTCCCCTTTCCCTCTACCCCGGCACCCCATTCAGGAGGCATATCAAGATTAAATGGGTCATTAAGGAACATCATAATACAAAAGATTTCTGAATGGCTGTATCAGGTCTTGGAAATGATATATGCAAGGGAACTTCTCTTATTGACTGGAAGACTAAATGTAAGCTAGTGAAAAAGAGAATTTTGCAAGAGAGCTCTCCAAGTGAAGAGGAGTAACTACCCCTTGGGGTGAGTTTGTTTGTCTGAAATGTGTGTGTTTGTGCTGTGGTTGCTGCTTGACCAAACTATATCATGTGGTCTGCCTGTTTGAGGGATCTCATGATGATCCTAGCAGCTTGCTAGGCAAGGCTAAGCTCCAATATACACTTACCGCCGTTTTTGGCGGCAGTCGATGGGAGATACAAAAGGTACATACAATACCTCACGTATCTCCTGCCGACTTCTTAAATCTTCCCTACACACTTCAGTAAGCCAACCAGAAATGTCATCCGGTCAGCATACTGTATGTGCGGTTATGGGGCTGGTGTTCCAGCTCCGGTTCCATTATCGATTGAGCGCGTCTACACAGATGCCTCAATCGAAAACTGAAGATCGTGCTGATGGCAGCAACTTTGCCACCATCAATATAGACTTGCCCTAAGAGCTTATTAAGAGGCTTTGATTCTCATGACCTTTAGCATCCATCAACCCTTAACCATGGGTGGTCCTAGTGGGTGGGGCAGGGGCAGGAGGGGGCATTTGCCAAGGACCCCAGGGTAGGAGGGGGCCTCACCGGGGCCCCTGCCGGCCTCACCACCAGCCTCGCTGGCACCCTAGCCATCAAGTTGTCATCATAATGATCTTGAGAGAAGCACACTTCTTCCTCATTTACTTGGCCTTTTACAGGTGAAATCCTGTGCTCTTTTGATCAAATCAAAGGATTACAGGTTTTTCACCCCAACTTCACTGTCCAATCCTGATTCAGCAAGGTCATTCTGGTTTTCTGGTGCACTATTGAAATTCTCCTTTTAGGGTACTGTTTTTTAGTCACATCCATTCATCTGTGTTTATCCCAAGTATGCCACTTTGAGTGAATACAAGAGGTTACACTTGTCAAAGCCTACAGCGGGTGGGGGGGGGGGAGGGCGGGGGGACACTGATAAAGGATTTTGCTGTCTCTCTCTTTCTCAGCCTTGAGCTCTGGCTGTTTCTAGATTTGTTTTTGTTTTCATCTTTCTGTCTAGAAATGAATCTCCGTGTCCTTGCTATGTTTTTCTTAAAGGCTCCCATATTCTGCAGCTGGGAGGGGTTCCTTTCTAACCTATCAGAAACTGCATTTTTCTAACCTATCAGAAACTGCATTTTGATTTCTGTAACATGAACTAGAATCTATAAGAGTGGTTGTTACCAGAGGCATCGTTGTCGTCGGGCTAGCAGGGCGCCAGCCCCGTGTAGAAAATCCTGACCCCTGAATCTATTTTCCCCAGCAGGCACATGCGCACCCAGGCAGAACGCTGCGTTCTGCCCAGGGGCCCCAGCAAAGCCACAGACTCCTGCTGCGGCCAGGCTGGGGAGATTCAAATCTCCCGTCCTGAGCATGCTCAGAGAGAACATGCTCAGGGTGGGAGTGGCCTGGCCCAGAAGCGGCTCTGCTGGCCGTCCCTGCAGCTCCGAGCCTCTGGCCACGTAAGGGGGCTGGGAAGGGACTGGAGGGAGGCGGTGGGCAGCGGAGCCGGGAAAGGGGCAGAGGAGCTGGGAAAGGGGCTGTGGGGGGCAGAGGAGCTAGGAAGGGGCCCTAGGCCTGAGCCGGCCACGCTGCCTGCCCGTGGTGGTGGCGCGTGGTGGCGGCAGAGGGCAGGATCAGGCCCGAGGGGCCGGCGTGCGGCGGCGGCAGGAGCAGAGCGCGGCGGCGGGAGCATGGCCTGATCCAGCCACTCTGCTGGCTGCTGTGCTCCGCTGCCGCAGGCCGGTCCTGGGCCTTTGTATCAGGTTAAGGTAAGGGGGGAACGCGGAGACCGGGGGTGGGAATGGAAGGGTCCGGACTCGCGAGTAGATCGAGCAGGGGGTCAGTATGGGGGGAGTTAGAGGCCTGTGGAGGGGTCATGGGGAGAAGGAGACTGGGTAGGGGCTGGGTAGCAGTGGAGAGGACTATGGGCAGCTGGAGGGGGACTGGGTGGGGGGCTGGGGAGGGATGGAGGAGGTTGGGGGATGAGTGGGGGCTAGGGACGGAGGGGCCTAGGGAGGTGTGGAGGGCGTTTGGTGGCTGAAAGGGGGTGGAGTGAAGATGGGGGAAGCTGGGGAGTTAGGAGGGCTGGAGTGGGGATTTGGGGGCAGGGGTGGGCTGGGGGCCACAGCCCTGGATCTTTTTGCTATCCAGCAACGCCCCTGGTTGTTACTACGTCACGGACTGGAGATTTCCTTTGTTCTCTCCCCGTGAGCGCTCCCGTATTCTGCTTTCAGTAAAGGCTTGCTAATCACACTTAAGTGACTTGAATTTTATTTACAGAGTATTTCTTTGACACACTCTCAGATGAACAGCTGAGACTCTTCAGTGGCCTTCTGAGAGTTGGGGCCTGTTGTCTTCCTGGTCATAACTTCTGCTACATTGTTTTTTGACTTACAAAAGTGCAAAAATACAAAGGTAGTTCCTTACCCATTCACACTCATCATGCTTATGTTTCCCCAGCATGGACAAGGCCTCAAATAACAAACAGGGAGTTTCTGGATTCTGAGAAGTCTTTTTTTCAGAGGTTGGACCAAGATCGTTTGTAAAAATGCTCCATGATTCAACAATTCAGGAGGGTGTACTAGGGAGCTTGTTTGTAAATTTCATGATGAAGCCACAGATGTTGAGTACTTGAATGCCCTAATGACTGTGGCAAGATACGGCCTTGTATGATTGGGCTTTCACCAATATATCATTCAAATAGTGGTATGTCTGATTTGTAGATTATAAGGCCAGAAGGGAGAACCACTATTAGACCATTTAGACTGACAACCAGTATAAAACAGCATTTTATCCAGATATTCTTGTAGTGAGCCCTATAACTTGAGTCTGACTAAAGCATATTTTCCAGAAAGAAATCCGGTCTTGATCTGAAAACTTCAAAGGATGGTAGTTTTCTCCAATCACCCCTGCTGTTACAAAAATTGTGCCTTATTTCTAATTTGAATGTGTCTGATTTTAATGCCCCTCAGACTTGCAGTCACCAGCACTTCTGTGAACATCTGAGGAGTGGAAGAGAAGCTGAAGTACATAATTTGAAAAAGATGGGTGCTGCCCTTCCATAGATAACACTGAAACAAAACCAAATTGGAACTTCCTGGAGTGCAGCTAACTTGTCTTTGATGAAGAACAGAATATCCCAAAGAGTAATCTCCTGAATCAGATGGGCCTGAGACTCCATGTGGAAATGGACCCTGGTAACTCCTAGATTTAGCTTGGATAAGTCTGGAATTGGATGAGATCCCCCTATCCAATTTTCCCCACTTCAAGGAAGCTTAAACAGAAACAAGTATCTTATTGCTTCCAAATTGATCATATTTGACATATTGTCCTTCACTGCCTAGCATTTTAAAGGGTCCAAAAGAAGGGAGGACTTTAGAAAGGAAGCCGGAGTGTGAAGTAATTCTATCTGCATATTTTCTCAACTTATTTTGAGAGGCCATCTGTCTTTAGCTGTACATCCACAGATAAGGGGGGGGGGGGAAAGAATCTCACAAACCTCCCACAAAAGGTGTGGGGTCCCAGGCAAGCAAAACATCACTGTCTAGAAGCCACCATGAGGGTATATTTAAAACAGGATTTAGAAGGGCTTTCAAGGAGGACTGAAGGGGTTGTACGTCTTACAGGGTTTAGAGCAAAGTCTTTTGAAAGACCAAGGAGGACTGGGAGAGAGGGTGTGTCCAGAAGAAATCCTATGAATCTGGCACCATTGCTGGCCCCTGAGCTTAGATTTTTCCCTTTAGCCAAATGAAACAAGGATTGGGTGCCCAATGCCCACTAGGAATTTATGGATAGCTCGGCCTTGGAAATAGGAGGTATAGTCTCACCTGAATCAAAACAGGCTATTTAGATACCTTACAACTCATAGCTTAAGGGATGAGGTGAGGGGAAGGGGGAACCCAATACCTTGATAGGAAAATTGGAGAAATCTTCAGAGAATGAGATAGGGAGTGAGAACAAGTCAGCTAGGGCAACATAAACTGACTATGGAAGAAATATGAGAGGGGTCTCACTTGTGGGGCAATTTCTACTCCTCTAACTATCCTGAACCACGAGGCACCCCTGGAAATCTTACTCAGAAAAGAGAAAGCCAACTCAAAGATCCTAAGTAAGGAAATCAAGAAAATCAAGTCCTGGGCATTCTTTCTGCCCCTAGCAGCTCAAGGCAAGCCCGATACTTTGTGTCTATGAGTGGGACTGCGATAATTAGGAGATGGAGCATGTGATATCTGGTTGGAGGAAGAGAGGCAGCTTACTGGATCTCATCTGGTCCCTGCTGTGCAGCACTGACTTCCTTGGAGAAAGAATACAAGAGTCCTATCTTAGGAAGCAGCAGGTTTCATGAGTCAGAATTCCAAACTTGGTAGAGATTATAGCATATTTGTTACCACTAAAATGAAGACAAATTCAGCCTTTATTAGGATATTTACACCACAACCTACATGCGCAGGTCCCTGCCTTAAGTTGTGTGTAATAAAACGAGTGACAGATAAAAAGCATGTGAGGATGAAAGAAAGGATGAGCTTACAACAGGAAGGGATGATGTGATGAGCTATTGTACACAGACATCTTGGTATTACTCTTTTCTTTTTCAAGCTGCGCATGTAATTTTGAGATGCTGTGCTTCATCTGCCAGTGTAACAACTGTGTCACAGCATGGGCTATAATCTGTGTCAGATAGTTGGCTGGTTGCATCATTTGGGCTGTATGTTGTTGTCAGGTCATTTTCTGATCTGGCTTAAGAGAGTAGAATACTAATATTCGTTCAAGTGCTTCTCAATATTTCAAGGTCAGTTGCAAATTAGTTTCTCACTCTCGCTACTGATGATAATGATTTGTTGATTTATTTTACTTTTATTTTTACCTTGACCTTGTCCACATATTTGTGAAAGCACTTAAAAAAACCCAGTAAATACAATTATAAAAATATTGTCTTGGTGTACATGAAGGATAAATTTGAAAACTAATGCCTTTTCAGCTTGTTACTAAAGGCTTTAGTAAAGTTATATATAACTTGACCTATATATATATATATATAAACCAAAAATATATATATAAAACCAAAAAGTGCATATATTTTCTTTATCTAATCAGTGACTAACCACAAGAAATATATGTGTAATTTAATTTAAAAGAAGAGTTTCAGAGCAGCTGCTCTGCTGTTTTTATTGGTAAGTCCAACTATAACAGTGGATATTTTGCAGCCATTTTTTTCCAATCCATAAATCATAGTCCCTTTATTAAATGTAGGATTTCTAATTAACATTCTGGCATGGATTTTCTTTCAAGTCTGTATGATTGGTGGTCTGATCCATAAACTTCACTAAACATACATATGATGAACTACTTAATTTTCTACTAGAACTTCTCTAGCTCTCCTTTTGTTTCCCTTCCCAATACTCAACTTTCCAGAAGTCTGTGGTTTTCCATAAACTAATGGCCTGATTTTCTGAGAAGCTGAGCACCACAATTCCCACTGAAGTCAACTGAATTGAATCCCAGCATTGAGACAATGGGAACTATATGTAGGTTGTCAGCACTTCCAAAGGTAAGACCTCAAACTTATAGTTGGGTTTTTTTATTTTTTTTTAAAAAATCTATAAATTTGTTAAAAAGAAAAAGAAAAAGCTTTTCATTGCAGATCAGTGATCTCAGCAGTATACATCTCAGAAGCTGCATTAGAATCTATTTTAATTCCACTATGACTGCAGCAAATTAATCATTCTACCAACAGGATAACCCACAATTGGCAACAGCAAATTTTATTTGCATAGAATTGCAAGCCACAGTGAATGAAAACAACTAGAACAATAAATTAAAATTGTAAATTTAAAATAGTTAATAGCATTGTATGTAAGAAATAAACTGTGGGATAAACAAATTTATGAGCATTATTAGAGTGTTTAGATCTTAGTTGTTCTTACATTTGCCTCCTTGAAGGGACAGCAACTAAGTAACTAAAGTAATCAGTTATTTCCTAATGGACTAGGAAGCTAAAATTTACACAATGGGATGTGCAGCACAGAAACATTCATCAGCTCTCCCTTAAACTATGGGCAAAACTGCAGATTTTTCCAAATGTGTGTAAATTGTGGTCACAAAAAATGACAAAGTTGATTTTTTAAAATAAGTTTGGAGCCATAGATTATAAACTAAATAAGTTAGTATTATTATGAAACATATACATAATGCTTTAAAGATACATGATGTTTCACAAGACAGAGAATAATGAGATGCTTACCCTAAAGAACTTACTAACTCAGATGCATCCATCCTTGTGATTAACATCCTTACAATGATTACTTGAATGCAATCTGTATCAATGTATCTTCACCTCTGGTTAACATACAACTAGAGAATACTTAATATATTATGCAAAGAACCCACACTGGTATTTTAGGGAATGGATTGTTTCATACAAACATGGTTGAGATACCACCATTTCAGTTTCTAGCAGTAAATCCGAAAAAGACACAAATGGGCATGTTATATTTCTATAATTTAAGATATTATTATCCACACATATATATACTTTACTCAAAAGTACTATGCCTTCAAAGTGGCCAAAATTCAGCTTCTAAATTTCCATGGCCAATTTTATGGGCGTGCAGTTTGAAGCAACAAATATTGTGCATCCTCTAGACTTGGATTTGCACAATCAAATGTCTATAAAAATACGCTTCTGAGTCCAAAATTGCATGCCTGAAAATATTTCTATGCAAATTCAGGGGTCACGTTTGAAAATTTCCCCCAACTCCTAAGTATCTAGGGAAGTTAAATGAACTAAAGCTAGGGAGGGATTAAATATTAAACCAAGCTACAACATTTGAAGGTTTAGAATACACAATACTGAAAATCAGGGAAAATAACCACAATAGTTCAAAGTGGCAATAGTACAATAGTTCAAATGGTACTCATACTTTTCAGACCAAGGCTAAACATTATTTAGGGAAGCATTTATGATATTATTTTCAATGGATATCTCATAAATGCTATAATCCATAGGAACTATGTCATGGTTGGTATCAATAGAAAAGTAGTAATTTGCTGGGAATGATTATATAGTTTATGTCTAGGAATTCTATTTCGATTAGAAGTTAGAACACCGAATTCCTATCTATACTTTAACTTATGTGATCTTATGGGAACGCTCCAGACAGGATGTTACCAACCATTGTCTCCTTACTGTTTAGGAATTTTCCAGGTAGAATGGTCCCAGGGAGTAAACTGATGAGCCATTAAGGACACAATACCCTTGTATTCCTTATGTCCTTAAAGGCTCATCAGGTAACTCCCTGGGACCGTTGTCCTGGCACATTCCTAAACATTAAGGACACAATGGTTTTGCACAGATGCCTCTCTCAGGCATTTCAATAAAATAACATAAGTTAAAGTATAGATATAACACCAAATTCCTAACTTAAGCTTAAGTCGACTTAATTTACCAGTGTAGACGCAGCCAAGGAACACATTTGTAACCAAATACACATTCTGCTTAAGAGGACCCATGAGGATCATGGGTTGGACACCACTACAGTACAAAAAAGAACAAGCTTACATTTCCAGTATAGTATTGAAATCATTTTTTAAAATAATGGCTTTCAGAGGAGTATCAGTATTTCAGGGGAAGTCATTTCAGTAAGGTTCACTTGCTTCAGAAACAGCACACTGAGAATTCTGCTGCCAGTGCTGATGCTTACAGAAACAAATTTCACATGAGCCTGTTTTCAACACTCCAAATACTGGGCCAGATCTTAATATTTTTACTCACATGAGCAGTCCCACTGTCTTCAATGGGACAATTCACCATAGTGATTTATTGAATGAAGCCCACAATTATAGTATGTCATATTTTAATAAATCACCACTAATAATAAATTCCAATTTAAACCACAAATCGTATTCCTACAGGTGATCTATTATCTTTACTATTCTACACAAAACTGTTGAAATCATTACATCAACTGTGTATCAAATTTTGAGCAAAAAAGTAATGGGGTTATGTCAAAAATCAAATATTAAACCTACAGATTTTATCAATGAGATGATAAACGTAGGCAGGTACTATCATATTTCAAAAGAAAAATGCATAACCATGGCATCACTAGTCTGGTTTGTTTTTAAGCCTATACTGCAATCACAATCCTCTATGCTACACTATTTATCGAAGAAACACAGCCCATGAAAAAAAAAATACAGATTTGTTATAAAAAAAAAAATGAAAACAAAACCTGATTCCAAACTTAAAAATGTTAGTGTTACTTGACTCCATGGCTTCAACTAGATAAAAATTACAGATGGAATAAATTCTAATCCACCCTATGAAACAGGTTTGAATCCTTCTCATTGTTACAGATGCAATATATTTGTTCACATTCACATCAAGTGATCATCACTCACAAGCATCACACAAATTATTCATGTCTTCAGTTCATAACCAAACAGAGCAAACAGGTTAAATTTTCAAATATTGGCCACTCAAACTCTTCAAATGATTCTTTTCATGAATACTAAAATCATGAAAAAATAAAATTTGAATAGACATGCTAAATGGAGGCAAAAAAGTCTATGTAAAATAGGTTTCTGAATTTCAATACTGTTAGTGAGTATTTTTGTAGCTAATTATAACCTCAAAATGCTTGAAAACAAAATGCTTTTTCTATTCAGACATTTAAAAGCATAGGCTAATGCAGGCATTTGACATAAGTATATTTTAATTAATCACCCTTCATTTAATAAGTTAGTCTTTGCCTCCACTATGATTAAAAATGCTCAACTACTTTGTATATCCACCAAAAAAGAAAAAGAGAAACAGAAAAATTCGAGCATTTATAGAATATTAGAAAAAAAAAGTTATTCTTGTTCCGAAACAATATCCAGAATTCATACACAGCAAGCATGTTTAGAATTTAAAAACAAAAAAACAAAAGAAACCCACTGAACAAGTCACCCTTAAAAGACAATTCCACAGAAATAAAAGTTCTAGTTTCAAAAAGGAGGTGGTAGAGAACAAGACAAATATTAGTAAGTAGATATAATGTTATGTGTTCTTTCACTTGAAAATGCCTCTACTCATGAGACTGAAAAATGTAAAAAGCTAGTTTGCCCTTGAAGTTTTGGGATTTTTCTTAAACAGTTTGATGAAATTAAGCATCCTTCACTGCCATCTTGCTAAAAATGCTATGCCACAGTTTTGGCATGTAGGGTCTGACCCCGCCACCCTTATCCTTAAAGGAGCACCTTGCTCCATAAGTTATCCAACTGATTTAATGGAGCTACAGGTAAGATACTATATATATTTTATTTAAAATAAGGTGTAGAATCAAGCTCACAAAGTGTATATCATTTTTTCCACTAGCTTTTTTCATTCTTATTATGCATTCCACAGTTGTATGTAACTGCATAATAGCATTTGAAGCTGTATAAAGGCTTCTGCTAACTTGGGTTAAGAGAGCTTGCATGCTTCCCTTAGATTTTAATACAATGGTTTAATTTGCTGTATCATCAGATCACCTAATTTAAAGATCATCAGAAATTTCTAAGATTTCAGAGATCCTCTATTTAAAATTTTAAAGGGACAAAGAACACAGCCAGGCAAAGACCAATATTTTAACCAACTGATTGATCATTAGTCCTGAGGTGTATAGCCTCATCTAAAACCAAGAAACAATAGGCACAAGGAATTAAACTCCTCTGATCACTTACAAGTGAAAGGCCTAATTTATCAAAAGTACAACTGAAGTCAGTTTCATGCAAACTATATGTATATTAAGTGAAGAAATGAAGAACATACCCATTCGGAGAGATCACTAGGCTAGCAAAGTGAAAAACAAAATGATAAATGAAAATTTAGTTGTGCATATGATTTTGTTGTGGACATGTTCAGATATTTTGTTTGTATTTTGTTAATAGTTCAATAAATTCAAACAACAAACACTGATGACAAAGGACGGAACTACCATTGTCAAGAATTTTTAAATGATGGAAGTAAACAGTGTTGTAACAGTTCAACAGTCATTTTCTTCTGACAAGTGCTAATACCATGAGCAAACTGTCTAGCAAGCTGCATGTTATAGTACAAAATGAGCTGCAAGAAGCTGTAAATCATTGCAATTGTATTACAGTATTGTTAAATTATTATATTTATGAGGCTAAATTCAGCCAAAGAAAACAGTCAGCAAGAAAATTAGCTATCCTTGTTTTTACCATTAAAAAAGAGAGACAATGGAACAGATTAGTAAATATACGTTACTTCTTTTGTTATGTTAGGTTGGTGTCAAAAACACACTCCTCGCACAAAGACAGTAATCAATTAGATTGTGTTCACCAGTGCTATAGTGTCTGATAATCATTAGGCCGGGTCTTGATTTTTCTGACGATAGTTTTAAATATAAATCTTTGAGTGCTAATCAAAAACTGTATTTTAAAATTTACATTGTTTGCAATAACAAAAGTATATACCTGCCCACATACAAGCACACACATAAATGCTATGCTGTGTAAGAGTTATAGTTAGAGTACACCCAACATTCCTGATCCCAGCACCTGAAAGCAAGGAAAAATTTAACCATCTAACAGTGCATACCTTCTGCTCCTCCACCCAGAAAGAGAGACCAGTAGTTCAACTGCCATAAACCACAGACAATGCCCTGCAGCTTTGCCTCTGCCTAAGGAGAGATGTCAGCCTTTTTGCAACTCCTCCCCCAAACTCAACACCACAAAAAGACCACTTCACCCTTTCTGCAGAGCTCCAAAATATCATAGAATCATAGAATAATAGGGATGGAAAGGAGGTCATCTAGTCCAACACCCTGCTAAAAAGCAGGACCACTCCCACTAAATCACCCCAGCCAGGGTTTTGTCTACCTCATTCAAGTCTGGAAAAGGGTTCATAGAAGGATGACATCCTTATTGCAACAGAGGTAAGATTTTGGTAGATTATTTATGTTGGTCATTAGTGGTAAGGTGTTGTAGGCTAGAGGTAAAGTGTCAGCTCATGGAGGGAAGAGTAAAGGATATGTGCAGTTAGATGTCTTAACTTCATTATTTCCTTGCCTTTGAGGTTGTTGTAATGTATGTGTGCAGGAACCTTACCCAATATAAAATGTATATGAATTACGCAAGTTTTTTAGCTTGGAAAAGGATCTCCAACCAAAAAAGGTCTTTTCACAAAAAAATAGAATCTCTATAAATGTGCCCAGTAAGCATATTCCCCTTAGTCAGCTGATCACTTTCATGAAAATCCTGTGGTAAGAGACACTGCTAACAAGTGAATAAAAATCTTGCATTGCTAGCCAGTGGATACAGCATTTATCTCATATTTTACAGATTTTCTCTGTAAAACCAGAAACACTAGAAATAATTAAAAAAAATAAATCAATGCTTAGCTTTTGGATTGCCCATTTGAGGCGATAAAAATTGGCAGTCAATGTGACAGAAAAAGAGAAGTTATGATGAATAGCAACAAACGAAAGCAATAAATTTTTAAAAGTTGAACTTCCCTATAGATACTGAAAAAAAATTCTACAAGTGACTCAGTTTTCCAACCTCAAAAATCAGTAATTACTTTTTTAGAGGAGCTCAAAAAATCATGAGGCTCAGAAAGTAAACTTTCTTAAAGGGCTTTATTTCTAATTAACTGTAACTGAAACGGAATGAATATATTTCCTTGAAAAAATCAATCTTGACTCTCAAAGACAAATCCCTCCCTTAGCTGTTATAAACTATCATAACTCCATTAATTTCAATAGAACCATGACAAAATATTCCATCTGAGGATCTGCCTCATAGACTGTGTATTGTCATTTAGAGAAGGTTAGTTACCGGTACATTGTATTCTTCATACAAAACATAGTGAATAAATTCCTGTGTTAAGTAGAAAGCTGAACTCCAGCTTAGCTATGTACGGTGATGACACAAATGTACACACCAAATGTCTTGTACATATAAACCCAATCCTGATTTATCAGATACATTGCATAAAAATGTCTCCAGACACATATATTTGGATCCAATTTTTAGCATGATGAAATCCTTCCTAGTACAGGTTTGGTGCATAAATTGTCTGTCCAATTTCCACAGCTCAATAATAATTCCAATCGGCACAGTGAAATGAAGCATATAAAATCTCAGCACAAAAGTGTATTTCCTCTTCAAATATTCAAAAATCTATCTAGCCAACTTTCTTTATAGAAGCTTTGTAAAACTTTTAGGCTATAGCGTTCATTTTATTTAAAAGATGTTTCTCTTTGCAGGTAAACAAAATTATGATTCGGTATGGTCAGAAAACAATTCCATTTTGATGTTTGTTTTTGTTTTGGATTGGAAAGAAAATGAGATTTTTGAAACTGAATGAGAAAGTGAGAGACACTGTCTATAGCCTAGTAGACAGGGTACTGAACTGGGAAAGTCAAGTTCAAGTTCTTACCTGATTTGGAATGATCTGGAGTGACAACCCCTGCTTTGACTCTGCACTTTTGTAAATGATTAAACTAACTGAAAACAATGTAGTTACTTTTCTTCTTCCTTAGCACTGCACAATTGAATTTGTGGCACTGGAAACAGGGCTTTTTTTGTGATGGTACTCAGGGGTACTGAGTGCCGGGACTTTTTTTTCACAGTGATGCGGCCCTGGCAGCTGCAGGTCCCTGGCTGAGTATTGGCACCATTTTTTTTCTTTTTTAAACAAAAAAAAAAGCACCGACTAAAATAGCTTTTTTTTTTTTTTTTTTTTAACAGGTGAAGAGATATCTAAAATAGTATCAAATCTCTAAAACACTTCTAAAGTAGTATTTATGTCAAATATATGAAATAGGTACAATACATGCTGTTCTATTGTGGTGTAAATTCTTTACTGGCATTTCTCTTGGTTGACTGCATAACTTATTCACTTCTTCATCTTCAAGAGTAATTAATGCAGTCATTCCAAACTCGTTATGATAAACCACAACACTATGCCACATCATATAGTCTGTATGTATATACATAATTTGTGTTAACACACACACACATCCCCTCAAACACATATGAACAGCAGTATTTTGTGCTAACAGAACTGCATGCA
Source organism: Pelusios castaneus (assembly GCA_007922175.1). Classification (NCBI taxonomy): domain Eukaryota; kingdom Metazoa; phylum Chordata; order Testudines; family Pelomedusidae; genus Pelusios; species Pelusios castaneus. Next base: position 6,659,579 of record ML685764.1, read on the forward strand.
AAATAATGTGTTTGCATGTATTATTGATTCTGTTAGTCCTCTGTGTATATGCATCGCCCAGTAAAGCTATTGTGAATTCCACACATAAAAAGACTGCATGAATATGCTTGTAGACAGTGCATATTAACTTTATTTTATTTTTCTAAGTATGACCTGACTGTTGACCAAGATAGTGGGGGTTATGGAATGTATTTTTTAAAAAAAGTTTTAAAAATAACCTGAATACCTTTAGCACCTGCAAAGAGAAACAATTGGTAAGAAAGTGAATTTCAGGGTCTAAAAGTTTTGACAGTTACAGGGACGGCTGGATTAACAGAGGGGCTATAGGGGCTGCAGTCCAGGGCTCCGGGCTAAGGGGACCCTGCAAAAATCCAGTCCCAGTTGCCTGCGTCCTGCTCACAGGGAGGCACCGCTTGGGGGGAATATAGGAGAGATCTTCCCATCCCCCCTGCTCCAGGTAGCACAGCCTCCAAGTCACACCCCTTAGCTGCAGGGAGATTGGCTCCAGACTGCTCCCAGCTGAACTGACTGTGATTTCCCCATCTCTGGAGCTGCCACTGCCAACTGCCTTCCTTTGCAGGGTGAAGAATGCAGCCTGCTCCAGCTCAATTCCTGGGAGCCAGAGGCACAAGGGGGCTGGAGAGAGGGACGGGGGGAAGGGGAGAATGGGCCAGAGGGAGGAACTGGGATGTGAGGGGCCAGAAGAGGTGAAGGGGGATAAAGAGGGTAGGATAAGAAGGAGGGGGCAGTGGATGGCTGGAGAAGGAGGCAATGCAGGGGAAATCAAGGGCCAGGGAAGCCATGGGACTGAGGGAAGGAGGCTGGAGCAGAGGCAGATGTGACGGGGCACACTGTGAGGGAAGGGGAATGTAGGAATGGGAGGGGAGGGGAGGCGGGAGGGAGAATGTGAAAGCAGGAGCTCCACTGCCCAGGCCGTCACAGCTCACAGGCAGCCAGAGAGTCCTCCAACCCTTGGGGCCCAGGCCCCAAATGTGCTAGTAAGTGCCCCAAGTTGCATCAGGGAGCTGGAGCCAGTGGGGCCATTTTAAATCTTCCGCCCTGCTGCACTCCAAGGCACGTAGCCTAGGGTGGAGCAGGGCGGGAAATGTAAGCAGCTGAACTCCGCGGCATCTTGAAGCTCCCCAGCAAGGTAAGCATTGTGCTGGGCCAGGGAGGCCTCAGGAGCTGGGAGAGGAAGGAAAAGAAAGGGCTCGGAGCCGGGCTGCCCAGTGGGACTCGGGGCTGGGGTGCGCAGTGCGGGGTGAAGGAGAGGGGGCTGAGGGCTCGTGTGCGTGGAGCCAAGGGGGTGAGTAAAGGCTTGCGGGGCTAGGGGTGTGCAGTGCAGGGGGTGAGGAAAGGGGCTTGGAGCCGGGGTGTGCAGGGCTGGGGGGGGGAAGCTGGGCTGGTGAGGAGGAGGGAAGGGGGCCGGGAAAGTGCATGCAGCTGGGGGAAGGGGGCAAGGAAAAGATGGGAACCTATGCCCCTTATCTCTTTTCTGGGTAGCAATGCCCCTGCTCCAACCCTGACCTGGGCGTAAAAAGGGAGCCACAGAGAGCCTGCCAGGGCTGCCTCACCATCTCCACAGCCATGGGAGGGTGGGACATGTGCCCACAGACCTCTCCCACAGTGTGCTGCCATTGACGGGGAGATGAGGGTGCCAATGCAAGTATGGCCCCCTGGGTGCCAGAGACCCCAAGGGTGTTAATTAAGCCCTGATTACAGAAGTGCAAAAATTCACCAGTTTTAGATTTTTGATTGTGTCTTTGTGATCCAAATATAAAGTTCTATTTTGGAAAAAAATAAAAAAGTTGTTTGAATACATTTCTACTTTTTTTATTCTTAAGTTATTACCTTCTTTAAAATAATACACATTTTCAAAAATAAGTAAATTCAAATTTCCAAACAAATGGTGACAACATTCCAAGGAACAACTACCCTCCATTCCTTCAAACACCCATATGTTCTTCCTCCCAAGGAAGCCGTTACAGTCTAAGTCACATACAGTTCCCACCCTCCTGCATCAACCTCCTTTATTTTCCAAGATTACCCTGAAAAAGAAAAAGAAAGCACTACAAATACATTTAAACAACAATAAAAGCATGGAAAATTTGAGTCCAAGGAGGCTTTAATTATGAAGTAAATTTGGAATAATTCAACATTTGTACAAAAAAGATATTATGCCAAATTAATTGTTTTTTAAACTACCATACATATTTGTTAATCTAAAGGACATTTAGTTTTCTCCCTCAAAGCTCCACTTTTCCTTCCATGTGATTTGGCAGTGAAATCATAAATCTTTGTGTAAACTTCAGCACTATGAAGAAAAGATGAGTCATCAGGTTCCCCAGTGACAGAAAAAGGAAAAATTTTAGGGTCATCTAGCTGTGCGCAAGATAATTTGATTATTATAAAACAGTTGCCATATAATTACATAAAGCGTATATAGCAGTATCATTTTGAGTTTCTTGCTCTGTTTATAGGAATATATGATAAAATATATTATGGAACTAAATAGACTATTTTAAAGGGTCAGGAACATGTGAAAAGTTGGACTCTAATGTAACAACTGGTTGGCTCACATTGTGCATTTGAGTCCAAAACAATTAAATTGAGAGTCGACATTCAGTCTTCTTTTGCTCTGGGTTACCAGTTCAGTGAGAGAAGCTTCAACATAGACTTTGAAACTCACTGACGCATCCCCACACAGAAAACATTGGCAGCTTGGTGTTGGTATTAAGCTGGGTGGACAGCAGAGCCTATACCCTACATCAGCAAATTAAAGCAGTCTACAGCCAACCTCAACCGACCAAAGAAATCCATAGCAGATAATGGTTGGTACAAGCCAAGAGGAGCCATTCGCCTGTTTGACTGCTGCCAGAGCTAAACTGGATTTGAGAGTGAGGTTTAGGTAGGGTTTTGCTTGGGATAAGAGTTTTATGACTCCCTATATGCAAGCCAATCATAGGAAGGAGAAAGAGATCAGAAACAGATAATTTTTTTATCCTTCCTATGCCAATCTGCAACCACAAAGCTTGCTACAGCACATGCACATTTTAGAGTTTCTATTTGATTCCACAGTATTAATTAATGAGATCTTTGTTCCTTCCCTCAACAAATTAAGAAGAGGGTATGTTACTAGGTAACCAAGATTCTATGTGCTTGATGAAAGGGGGAACATCACAAGTCAGAGTGATGAGGAATTTTCATTTTATGTTCCTAAAACCTGCAAGTGTGGCTGCAGTTCTAAATAGGGACTAGAACCAAACATTCGTTTATTTTAAAAATGAACCATAAGCTGTAGCCTTAATATATTCTATGAAACTTGACCCTTTAGTACTTTAATGTCTTGCACAATCATTATACATGTTTAGAATTAGGAAGGGTTCAGAGCCGCAAAAGTGGAATTTGGATGGGAACCTTCCCCAAGAGGAGTTAAGAAGCAGGGTTTAGGTTTGTCCCATTGTAAAGAAAGAAGTTCAGATTAATACAGAGATTACCAAAATTCAGAGTAACTGGGATCTGGATTTCAGTTTCAGGTCAGTTTTTACTCACATCCACATGTCTATTGCCAAAGAAATTATTACGATGCCCCAAATCAGCATTACCACTTCACCTCCAGATCACAAAAGGAGAAAAAGGCTGTTAAAGACCTAATTATAGTTTTAAACTCAAATAGCTTTATCTGTAATAAATAGGGCAAGAGAAAGTACATTTCTGAAGTACATTTACTTGTCTGACATCTGGAAGTTTCTTCAGTATGAAAATCCTCTTTAGCTAATTCTTGTGTCTTGATATTGCAGTTGTCTAGCATTCCATCAGTGACACAGCATGGAAGCACAACAGAAAGAACTTGCAGCTTTTATTTTTTAAATCTCTTTCATATGCAACTTTATACCACATTATACAGTACTTAAATACAATTTTCTGTTTTAATGCATTTAGAGATGCAGAAACAAAAAAAACCCCAAAACCCAAAAAACTCTCCAATGAAATATTTCCTCTGGAGTGGTCCTGCTCCCTCAACAAAAGTTAGGTAACTAAATCAAGTTCTCTGACGAACAACTCTTTAATTATAAGAACTTCAAAAAGTATATTAATATTTGAAATCCAGAATACATTTACGTGAAATGATGTCCTCTCACTTGGTTGATAGAGGGACTTAAATAGCTAACAGTTAACTTTAAAGATAATACTCTCTTATTCTGACTTTGTGACTACAGACAGGTTTATAGTGTTACTATGTAACTGACCTAATTTTCATAGCAACCTTAAGAAGCTCATATTCCTTCAGCTGGCAGAAGCGAGGCTCATCCCAATGGTACACTTCTGCATCTTTCAGCAGCCATTTCTGAACTACAGTAACTGGTCTTTGAAGAAGATGGCTGCAGGGGCATAGTTATAGGTGGGTCTGGGTGGGCCATGGCTATCCATTTTGAAAGCAGGCCCCTCCAAATGTTTTACTTCTGCTGCCGGTACTATGCTTACGTCTGGAGTGTCGGGCAGCTTTCGGTCAGTTGCTACCCCGACTTTCTGCTTCCGGTTGTGTGACCAGAAGCAGGAAGTGGCCCAGGGCCCACTCGAGTCAGTAACAGGCCTTGCCAGAAAATCACATCTGGCTACGGCCCTGGATGGTTGTCTTTTCTTTCTTCTGCTAAGTACCTTAAATGCGCCTACCTACTCAATATGAAAAATTGTCTGCATCATAAGGGTGAGGGAGCAATGGCAACCATAAACAAAATGAATATTGAAATACCTACGAGCCCATTCTGAGAAGCCCTCTGTCCTAAAGTTTTCTGGTCAGGATAAGAAAATGAGAAAAACAGTCCAAAGATAGAAGCCTTGTATCCTTTGATGCCAAAATGAAAATAATTTACTTACCCCTTCACTGGCATTCTCTCCTGTGTTGGCTAACATTTCCTGTAGGGCTCTGACAGAGAGAGACTGCTCCAGCACAAAATTACAGATGCAAAGATCTGGAGGAACATACTGCAAAAACAAGAGAGACACAAAAAGGACAAGAATTACTTAACTGGTCAGTTTAAACAAAACTTAAAGAATGCATGCACGCACATGCACATACACATAGTATGTATTTTAAATGAACGTATGTTTAAGATAACACAAGTTTTTGTATAAAAATGTTATTCCCTCCTTCAGAAGATTTTATTGCTACAGTAATTTTCTTTTTTAATTTACGGAACTGTGCTACTGTTAAATAATGGGTCTTCAGGCCCCAAAGGAGAAAATTTTATCTGCTTTCTCAGCTCTTAAAATATTTAGTCGTGACAAATCATCAACAGAAATCTAAAAGGAAAGATTTGCAATTATAATTTCATATCCCAGCCCTGAATGTACTTGACATTAAAAGAAAAACCTTAACTGTAGCATCAAAAGATCTGTAGTTATTGAATTGTAATGCTTATATTAGAAAAGGGTGGAAATATTTTCAATCCACTAGTTTTATAACTTGCAAGAACAGTTATTTACTTTACAGTAACAGTAGTTCTTCAGTATGGTTCTTCCACAGGTTTTCTACTCTTTGTGCATTTGTCCCATATATTCATTATAAAAAAATGTGTTGGCCAGCAGTGTTCATAGAGGCCATTCCTGTGGCCTGAATGTCTTCACACCTGCCCAACCAAGGGTATGAAGGTGAAGGCATATCATGGAATACTTATGGATAACACAGCTCAAAGAACCACAGTTACTGTAAGGCAAGTAATTGTTCTTTCCTCAAGCGATTGTCTATAAATATTATTCCATTCTCCAGGACTCTCAGGCAGTGACCTGATGTGGTGGAAGTAGGTGCTTAGAGTTTACCCAACAGTGATTGTGAGACAGCTCTGCCAAATAAGAATAAGACCTAGATGCCTCTACAATGGAACAGGGTTTTATAGAAGTATGCACTGATCCTCAGGTACTGGACCCTACAAATTGTAAAATCAGCCAAAACTCTCAAAGAAGCCACAGTCTTCCACTCACCCCAATCTCCACATTCCAGGTGTCTGTAATTTCTGCATGGTGTCAGTGTGGAACTAAATAAAAATCAAGTGGATAACACAATACCCCTGCTAAAGGGGAAAGATGGGAAAAGGAAAAACAGACAAACAAGCCTCTATCCAAAGCGACCAAAAAACTGAACAGAACTAGCAACAAAATAGGCAGAGGCCTGAAAACACAGAGATCCCAGAGAGAATTGCTATGGTGAGTCCTGGCTGCAACAGGGAGTGTGGCTAGAAAAGTAAGGGACACTGAAACTTAGACTAGGACCCACGGCAACATTAAAATGATCCTAACTTCATGCTAGTAACAGCCAAGAACAAACAACTGACTTCTCAGGAATAACTGTAAAAGCCATACACAGGAGGAAGAAAATACCTCATAGTGCTTACAAACAATACACAACTAGATCAGTATAAGCACAGACGGATCCAGAGATGACTATGCTAATATGGAGTAAAGAATGGGAATACAACAGAGCATGAAAGGATTCCCATGGCCTGGCAAACCACCTCACAGTAAATAGCTTTGTCCAGCAAGGGACAACACGTGCACGAAGTGCCTAAGATGACATTATGCTTCAGTCCGCCTGTCTAAATTCACAGTGTCAGCTGTCTTTCAAATGAAGATCTAAAAGACACTGAGACCAAGGACTTTGGAACCACCATGAATAACCAAAATGACCTTGGTAAAGTGTAAAAAAAACCCCAAACAAACAAACAAAAAGCCATCAATACCTGTGTCTATTTTGAAGTAAAAGTCATTCCAGAATCACTTTACAGGAAGATTAAAAACACTAGTACTTCAAGAGTCTGGGGCCTTTCAATTCTTTTTTGAAAGTCTCCGTTAGATGTGAAAGGAAAATGTTAGCCACTCGAACTCTGAGAAGAAATCCCAGATGATCAATGCTGGTTTATGCACTGCTCTACTTAACTTTCCTACAATCACAGCTGCAAGCATGATTATAAAGAAAGAACTAATCATCATGGACCTGGCACCTGAGATCACAAAGAGGTCTTAAAATTATTCCACAGACTGGAAGGGAGGAAAAATACCACATTAAACTTATACCAAATGCAAATCCATTTGCTTCAACACTATCTAGGAGACTCTCCCTTTCTTTACCAGGGTGAAAGCAGAAGTCAGCCTCCTTGATCAGATTGGTGTCACTTCCAGAATAGACACTCCAGCTGAATGGTGTGAAGGCATAGTTGCAATCCCAACACTAAACGACAAGGTTTGGCTCTACCAAGCTTAATGAGAAAGCTTGTAGAGAGTGACACATGCTCTCAAATATTGGACACACCCTTTGACAGCTTAGTGAAGCAAAAAAGTCTTCTCAAAATTGGATGTCCAACCTGGGTTTTGGTAGATACCACTTGCTGTAGAATCTGCACTACAATGACTTTCACTACACTTATTGAAATGTTTGTTTCAGTAAACTTCTATATGACATATCTTCTGCACCTGAGAACTTCCGGATGAAAATGTCAGAACCCTTGAAGGTTCCAGAAAGGGCTTTCTACCTTGTCTACAAATTAATTCAAATTCAACAATCCCTGACACAAATCTGAAAGTTTGGGCAATCTACCCTGCTCTTCATTCAACTGTTTATTCTGGTTCTTTGTCAATATCTTGCTATACTTGTTGTTTCATGTAAAATTAGGAGAAAGGTATTTATCACCATTCCTTTTTAGAAAGGGGAATGGGCTGTTATGAATCTTTAGAATGGCCCCTAAAGGTAAGACATAAAGGAAAATAGAAAATAATCAGTCTTGCATTCACCCCCCACCACAATATGCTGGGTATCTAATCTCTGCAACAAATACCTTAATCCAGTCCTTTTTCAGCTTCTAAAACCTATTGCAAAGCAGTTGAAATCTTTGTGGGGAGTCCCAATTTATTTTTAAGTAATGTACCTATGCTTAAAGCACAGTTCTTTCTCTTAAATTCCGTTATGTTCCTTCAGACTTACATAAGGCCTAAGAATAACATGACCCCTCAAAATATATTCTCATAATTACTTACCGTCATTAGTATATGGAGATGCAAAATATTTTGTGGTCATATAATTAAAGACTGCATCAAGGGAACTGCATTAAGGCATTTCTTCCACAGTAACACCAAACATGGTGAATATTTTTATTATGCTTATGTAACAGAAAACCAGTCATAGTGAGATGAGGGAAACAAACACAACTAACGCATATTTTTATAGCATGATGATAGAGGAAAATGTCCTAAATCAAAACAAACAAGGAGTCCTGAGGTACTTTTAAAAACTAACAAGTTTATTTAAGGCAGAAACTTTTGTGGACATAACCCATGCATGAAATAAAAACTGCATTATGTTAGGTATACATACATATGTAAAGAAAGATAAGTCACATTATTATCTGGAGGGTTAATAAGGTCAATTCAGACAGCTCCAGAGAGGTAGCCCTGTTAGGCCTTGTCTATACTAGGAAGTTTTCTTCAACAAAAGTCAGCTTTTGTTGACAAAATACTTCTAGCATTCACACTACACTCTCCTCTTTGCCGACAAAACTGCCCTGTTTTACCAACAAAATAAAACCACCTAGACGAGCAGCATAGGGCTTTTGTCAGCAAAATTAAGGCGGCAGAGTGTCACTGTGGACACTCTGCCTCCTCAAAGTGGGGGGGAGCTGTCATTCTTGTGAATTTCGCTGCTCTAACAGAGCAGGTTTCCACCTCCACCACTGGGACAGGGAAGCCCCGACAGCTGGGGACAGGGGAGCCCCCGGTGGTGGCTGCCCTGCCGTGGGGGACCAGGAAGCCCCATCCCCAGCAGCAATGAGACTGCAGCTGCCTAGGCTCCCAGAGTCACCAGCAGCAGGGGCAGCAGCCACCGGGGCTCCTCTATCCCCAGTGGGGGTGAGAACCTGCCCCATTGATGGAGGAGCCTCTCTGCTGCCAGGGACTGGGAGCCCTGCAGCTGAAGCTGAACTCCCACCGGGACCTGGAAGCCCCAGGCAGTTGCAGCAGCACTATTGCTGGGGTCCCTGGCAAGGGGGGGGGGGCAGCAAGGAGGCTGTGGGCTTCCTGCAGGGAGCTGAGAGATTGGTTTCTCAGCTCCCCCACATTGCCCTTTTTGTCGATGGAAGTGGTTCTACTGAGGACACCCTCCACCGACAAAAAGATGGCTTTATGGACACCAACCATCACTATAATTATAGTGGTGGCTGTCTGCCAGCAAAACTCTGTAGTGTGGACATAGCCTTAGTCTATTTCAACAAAACAAAAGAGTTGTTTTAATTACACCAGTGGGGTTGGGGACCATTAACAATTGATGAAAAAGTAAGAATGTTTAAAAGAGGGAAAACTGCCTTTCAGAGGGAACTAGCCAATCTAAGTCCCTATTCAGACCCAATCTGATAGCATCAAGTTTGCATATGAATTCCTGACCTGCAGTTTCACGCTGAAGTCTGTTTTAAAGATTGGTTATTTTTTTGTTTTAGTATATTTTTTTTTTACTGAAGTATGGTAACTTCCATGTTTGTTACAGAATGTCCAGGGAGATTGAAGTGCTCCTCTACTGGTTTTTGAACGTTTTCATTCTTGATGTCTGATTTGTGGCCAATTATTCTTTTGCATAGAAACAATCCAGTTTGGCTAAGAACAATGCTTCCTCAGTTCTCGTCCCCAATGCCCTACCTCTCTTTATGCTCCATTGATGACATTTTCACCATCTGGACCCACAGAAAGGAGACCCTTGAGGAATTCCACTGAGATTTTAACAACTTCCACCCTACCATCAACCTCCACCTGGACCAATCCACATGGGAGATCCACTTCCTGTACACTAAAGTGCAAATAAGTGATGGACACAAACACCACCCTATACAGGAAACCTACCGACTGTTATACCTACCTATGCCTCCAGCTTTCATCTAGGACACATTACATGATCCATTGTCTACAGCCAAGCTCTAAGATACAACCACATTTCTTCTGATCCCTCAGACAGAGACAGACACCTTTAGGATCTATATCAAGCATTCTTAAAACTACAGTATCCACCTGGGGAGGTGAAGAAACAGACTGACCAAGCTAGACAGATACCCAGAAGTAGTCTACTACAGGGCAGGGCAACAAGGAAAACAACAGAACACCACTGGTCACCACTGACAGCCCCCAAGTCAAACCCCTCCAGCACATCATCAAGGATCTACAATCTATCCTGGAAGATGACCCCTCACTTTCTCAAGCTTTGGGAAGTAGGCCAGTGCTCACTTACAGATAGCTCTGCAACCTGAAGCAATACTCACCAGCAACTATATACCATACAACAGAAACACTAACCCAGGTACCTATCCCGGCATCAAACTCCATTCCCAACTCTGCCCACATATCTATTCAAGTGGCTCTATTATAGGATCTAACCAAATCAGCCACTCCATCAAAGGCTCATTTACCTGCACATCTATCAATCTGATATACAACATCATATGCCCTTCTACGATATACATTGGCCAAACTGGACTGTCTCTATGCAAAAGACCGAAGGGACACAAATCAGACATCAAGAATGATAACATTAAAAAACCATTAGGGAGCACTTCAATCTCCCTGGACATTCTGTAACAAACATGAAAATTACCATACTTCACTTAAAAAAAAAACAACAAACCAATCTTCAAAACAGACTTCATTGTGAAACTGCAGGTCAAGAATTCATATGCAAACTTGACACCATCAGATCGGGTTTGAATAGGTAGGGATTTAGAGTGGCTAGCTCCCTATGAAAGGTAGTTTCCTTTCTTTTATACATTCTTACTTTTTTCATCAATTGTTGTTAATGACCCCATCCACACTGTTTGAATTAAAGCAACTCCTTTGTTTTCCTGAAATAGACTAACAGGGCTACACCTCTGGAACTGCTTGAATTGACCGTATTAACCCTTCAGATAATAATTTGACTTACTATTTCCTGTGTGCACGCGCACACACGCACACCATTTTGCAGTTTTTATTTCATACATTTGAGAAAGTGGTTTATGTCCACGAAAGCTTGTGCCTTAAATAAATATTTTAGTCTTTAAAAGTGTAACAGAGTTCTGTGTTTGTTTTGCTGAAATAGACTAACGACAGCCACCCCTCTGGAATTTGCCACCCTAAATCAATTACTCTCTAATTAATCCTATTTCATTTTTTATTGCATAAGAAAAAGTATATATAATGGGTCCTTGAAAGCAAAAGAGTTTATCCACTAGAATGAGTCACCATCATTCTTTCTGCACCATCAGGTGCATAAAGCAGAAGACAAACTATGCTGATTATTCCTATTCAGTTATGGAGGGGGCTTCTAGGTTGGCCTCTCCATCTCTTGACCACAGTTTTCAGCAAAATGCTTTTTTTATTGTGTACATGATTAAATTCAGTTGGACTAATTATCCTTCTCTTTGAATCTGTATATCTGTAAGTGTGCCCAGAGCATATTTCAAACCAAAAAGGAAAAACACTGAAATAAATATAAAACAATGGATTAAAAAGCTTAGTAGTGAAATTCAGTATTCCCCCATCCTTTCTGCATATAAATTGTTCTCCAGTTTATCATTTTTGAATTAGTTTCTAAATTCCTTGGGGAGAGATGATCTCTCTAATGTATTTTGTACATGACTGTGAAAACTTAGTGTTTATCAATAAATAGTAAACAAAAATTTAAATACAATTTATTCATTTTTCACTTAAAACCAATATTAAACTAACCTTCAAATATTAAGTGCATTTTGTTTTAAACAGTGTATATTATGTTGCAGAATAATATTATTTAAAAGGGAAAAACCATGAATATAACTGTGATCAATCTGAATAATCAGCTAGCAGTTCTGTTGTCAGAAACTCTTGGCAAACAGAAGCAGGGCAGATGTTTTTTAAATTCTGCAGTGTAGAAAACCCTTGTGAATGTAAACAATATGTGATTAGCACTATCCTAATGGTAATCAACCCTTCTCCCAACTCAGTTACCAAAGACCACAAAATTGCATTCCCATTCATCACTTCAAAACGCCTCATGATAAACCATTGTAAACTAAAGAACTCATCTCCTGTCAACGTATTTTTTTTTGGCTAAATGACTCCTTTAGTGATCTGAACATTATGATAATTCCTCTACGCCCAGCCAAACTACCAGGAACTGCATGTTACATGTGCAATTTCATACTTATCCTGTTTTCATAAAACAAAGTTGAAATGTAGAGTACACATACTAAACCATTACTATCTCAGAGATCATTATGTATTTTGATACTTTATAAAGAAAATGCTAAGCTTGAATAAAGATTTTATACAAAATATTGGTAAAAATTAACATACAATAGCTACAAAATTATCATAAATCTCTAAATAAAGAAAGAAGAATCCTTGCAGAGTGTAGGTTGGTTTAAAAACGAAATATAAGACTGGTCAGAAGCCAGTAAGATAAAAGGTTTCATTAGTGATTTTCTCTCTAATGACATTGCCTTCTTTCTTCTCTGTTAACAAGAATTCACACAAGAGTTTGGCAATTGATTTACTTTATTAAGTCTTAGAAGATCCTGAAACTAGGATGCAATATCAAAGACACCTTACCCTTATTAATGGGAAATCGGCAATGTAAGGGAGATCCATTGGAAGGGCCTCAAAGCCCCAAATGGCAGATTCATAAGTGCTGTCAGTGATAGGTTCAGGTCCTAGGCAAATGTAGGTCTTGATATCGGGGGAGGGCGCGGGAAGTTTCTAGCAGAACTCCTTAAGAATCGCACAATTATAGGATGGAGGAAGAATGAGCATTTCTTCACTGAAAGGATGCTAGATGCACACACACTGAGCTGATGGATAGCCCTATGTCTTTAGAGATAGAAAAAAGTCGAAAATCATACAGATCTCAGCATTCCGCAGATATATGTAATGATGCTGGCACCATTTGGCAGCATACTATTTTCCTGTAAAGGTTTTCCTGCTGCTGAGGAAGATGGATTGGAAATCTCCTTACCTTTGTTGTCCATCCAAAAACCAGGCTGTGAGATGGAGGGATTCCAGGTTGGGATGGTTGGTTCTGCCCCATTTTAAGTCAGTAGGTTCAGAAGTGTATGCATGCAAAGTTGTCTCGGCCATAAAGATACCACCAAAAATATTGCTTTGTCCTCTTTAACCTTCCTCAGTATGTTAGGCAGGAGCAGAAGGAGGGAGCATGTATTAGCGGCTCTGATCACTACACCAGGTAAGCATTTCCCCTGGAACTGTGCCACTGAATGGCTTGAGAGCAATAGGCTGGACACTTCTTGTTGCCTGGGATGCAAAGAAATCCCAGGATGGGAATGCCCATGGATGGAACATGTCCTGTACCATTGAGTTGTGGAAGTCTCACTCATGATCCTTGTGGAAATGCCTGCTGAGGCTGTTTGCCAAATCACTCGTGGAAGGTGCCAAGAGGATGATCTAGGCCCAAGGCTTGAATACCTGAGGCAGAGTGGGCACTTCTCCATGTTTGTTTACATAATATACCGTAGTCATGTTGTCCAAGATAACTTGAACAAAAACAGCATTGATAAGACTAAAATTTCCTGCAAGCTTCATGAACTGCTGGAAGTTCAAGGAGACTAATTTACAGTTTGGATTCCTGCTGAGTTCAAGAGCCTTGTGCCACATGTTCATCCAGATGTACTCCACACCCAAGAAGGGAGATACCATAACTCGTTTTTTTTGTCTTTTTTTTTTTTTTTGTGGTGATGAGGGAACAAAGAGAACCTCAATGTACACAGTGTCTTTGGTTTCCCACCAGCTGAGTGATGTGATGACACTGAGGAACTGAAACTTATTTATCCAAAGTATCACCACTTGGCCCATAATAGACCATCCTCAACCATGCCTGTAGGCATGGAAAATGGAGCCTCATGAAGCATGTCATTTAGGTGTAGGTACCATAGAATGTCTACGCTTAGTGGAACTGGGTAATGACGTGCCTCATCACAATAAGACTATCCTGGGTCGGTAAGCCATGGTTGAAACAGAATTCATAGTCCCTCTACCTTCAGTTTGCAGCAGGAGGTGCAGGTGCAGACCTCCAGACATGACTAGTGAAAAGTCTTCCAGTCTCAAGCACATGGAGTGCCATCAAACCCTGTGACCAGCCTTAGGGACTATTTCTTGAAAAAAATGCACAAGATCTCAGCTTCACACTGAACACTGCAACTTGCAAGGGTCATCTCTTTCTCCGGAGGACTAAATAAGAAAATAAAAAATACTGGAGGGAGTAATGGCAGCTGAAGATACAGGCCTGAGTATTGTATAACCAACTGTTGCTATTATATGATTATAACAACATTCCACAGGAACTCCCCTACTTTAACATAAGCAATTAAAGGGGCCAATTTCCCTTCAAAGCATGTGTGAGGAAGTTCATTCCCCATACTGACCCTGAGAGGTAAATTAGGCCCAATTACTTGCCCAGTCTGTACCAAGGAGTAGGATTGATTAATTAGACATGAGGCTCAGCTGAGCAAGAATAGGCATGGCCTATAAATCTAGAAGCTGGCAACAGAAGAGGGCTGCAGAAGACAATCTACAGTCATCCCCTGAAAGGAAGGTTGTGTGTTGGCATTACAGTGGGTAGTTCATAATTGTTCCCTGGGCAGTGGGAGCTGGATGGCTGACAAACCCAAAGAGAACAGAACCCAGGAAGATAGGAAAAGGTTCAGGGGAATATCCACAAGGTATTGCAGTGCAGGCCTTGACTCTTAATTAGAGGTCTCCTGAGTTGTGACCCAAGTAGAGGATGGGCCTGGGTTCCCCTACCAGCCATTAGAGAATATGGCACAGGTCTGGCAGAGGACAGTGAACTGCTGTTTGTCCCAGAAAAACTTTGTTTTGCCATTCTAGAAGGGGAACATGGTGACCTATCTGGAGGCTTAAGTCATGAAGAGAAGACTGAAATTCCCTGAGTGAGAGGCAGTCTGCAGGATGAGAAAACAATGGCAGAGGCACTGCTAGAGAAGGGTGTGTCACCTGGCTAAATTAATCCCCGGGATGGCCAGAAAGAGATGCCGCTTACAATGAGCAAACCTAGTGGCATCAAACATGCAACTCCTATTAATATTAAAAGATGAATAAGCACAGCAAAAGGGAAACAGATATCAAGATTGGCATTTTTAAAGTTTAGCTATGTTTGCTTTTTAATTTAATCAGAAATATAGAAGGAGCATTGGATTGCGTGCTAAGTAAACACTCATTGGGTGCAATTACAATTACATACTGTCATGAATTCATGAAGTAGCTACAGGACAAAAGATTTGCCTGAATTTGGCTACCGGGGTATAAAATGGAAATATAGGACTGGAAAGACACCACCTCTAAGCAGCAGCAATGTTGATAGATTTCAAGTGATAATTCTGAACTTAAATACATTTTTTAAAAGAATATTTAAAATAGGTGTTGAGAAAGCAATTTATAATAAGCAAACCATGGTAACAAAATGGATAAACTACACCGACAGGTTTTAAGTACGTTAGAAAATTAGAGTGGAAAGGAATTGCTCTCCAAAATCCATACAAGTTTCTTGGGTTCTTATCAATAACTTAGAAATATTTATGTATGGGATCCTAGTAAAAAGCCAATCTAGCAAGGGGAAATTGCCATACAAAACCAAGATGTACTCTATGGGAAGTTAGGTGCAGGAAATGGACAGATATGTGAAGTAATTTGAATACACAGAGGGGAAAAAAGCTATCCAGACAATTACACTTTGTAGGGGACTTGAATTTTATCTAACTATTAGATATCTAAATATTTCCAATCAGATTTTCCATGCAGTGCAAATAGTTCTCTCCTCCAAAACCCAGCATGCTGGATACACCTTAAACAATGAGAATCCTGTGGCACCTTATAGACTAACAGATTTTCTTCGGCATAAGCTTTCGTGGGCTATAACCCACTTCATCAGATGCATGAAGTGGAAATCACACTGGAGAGGTATATATACACATGCCAGGATGGAGGAGGGCAAGTGCTAGCAAAGTCAGTTGAGAGAGCAGATGGGGCCTATTCACACCTGTTGATAAATGTGTGACTTTGCTAACACTTGCCCTCCTCTATCCTGGCATGTGTATATATACACCTCTCCACTGTGATTTCCACTTCATGCATCTGACGAAGTGGATTATAGCCCACAAAAGCTTATGCCAAAGAAAATCTGTTAGTCTATAAGGTGCCACAGGACTCTCGTTGTTTTTGCTGTACACAGACTAACACGGCTACCCCTCTGGATACACCTTGTTTTTCTGAATCAGGTGTTAAGATAACATGATTACCTACTGAACTGAAAATGTTCAAAAGAGTTTGAGACCAAAGTCTTAGAAGAACTTTTCATTTTCTTACCCAAAAAGAAGTGATTGAACCAAGATCAAATCACTGTATTTTAATCTGTCTTCTTTTTTGAAGTCAATTTGCAATACATTGTCAGGATACAGTGTGCCAGTGAGTCAAAGCTGATATGAGAGGTAAAATGATTAACTAGATAAAAGCCATACAGTAGTCAGAGGCGGCTTTTGGGGTAGGCAAAGCGGGCACATGCCTAGGGCCCCAAGCACTAAGAGGCCCCACTGCCTGCTTTGCCTACCCCAAAATCTACGTCTGCCTCGGTCGGCAGCCTGAGGAGGAGCTGGCTCTGGGGCTGGGGCCAGCAGCAGGAAGCTAGGGCCAGAGGAGGGGGAGCCGGGGTGGTGGGAAGTTGGGGCTGTGGGGGCGCGGGGTCGGGGTGGGCTAGTGGCAAGGAACCAGGGCCACAGGGGGGGCCCCTGTGGGCCTCTGGGGGCCCTGCAATGGGCCTTCACCTAGGGCCCCCAATAGCCAAAAGCCGCCTCTGACAATAGTTAAAATACCTGGGGGCATTGAGGAAGGGGCATATTAGTAGCTAGATAGGGAAGATAAAATTTTAAAAGCCCAGAATGTTACAAATGCATATTTGGGATTAGCAGTATTTAGCTTTTTTTTTTTTTTTTTTTTAAATTCTGAGAACACAAAATACTTTACAAGCATTGTACAGCTAAGCTCACATGTAACCACCAAGTAATGGCCACTCTAACGCAGAATACAGATTCCAGTCCTGGGTCAGTGAAGCAAACAACAGTTTTAACAGGATATAGGACACCACCACCAACTGCCTCCACCCCTCCCAAGGGCCCTGACATGGCACCTACACCTGGTGTTGTCAAGGGCCCCCTTCCCACACCCACACCTCTGTGCCCAGTCGAGTAGTGCTGCACCCTGATTGGTTGGCCTCTGATCACAGCCCTGCAATGGCTTGGGCCTGCCCCTATTTCTATGTTCACCCTGATCCCACTCCCACCCTTGATGCCACTCCCACTCTTCTCCCCTTCCCATTTGCTGTTGCCCCTATGGTTGTTTTGTTCCTTTTTACAACTGAATTCTGAGAGAAACCTATTGTTAAAGCAGGCTAGGCTGTTTAAATTGAAGAATTTGAAAAAACTATTAGAGATACCACCCAGGAGGAAAAATATTAGGATTGAACTGCTGGTATGCAAAGAAATGCAAATGAAACAACAGTGTGATTTTTCCCCTTGGGGATAGAGGTCAGGACCTTTCACATTGATCCACTGTGTGCTTAACATGTTCATAATGCCTGGGTTGAAAAAATGTACACCTGATAATATTTCAGATACCATTCTAAAACCAAAAAGACAAGAAGAAAATGGGAAGAAGGAAGAGAAGAAAAATGAGGTGCACTATGTCGGAAGAGAAAAAGATGAAAAGAACAAGAAGAGGGATTCCTCTACATCATCTTGTATCCCTTACCTCACTTCTATTTAATCCATTTTTCCTATTTTCTTTTACTATCTCTTCCCTTCCACCCAGCAAACTCTTCTCATTAGCTCTCCCATGTCCCAGTCTCCTTTGTCTTTCCTCATTCTTTCCCCATTGTCTGTTTTTCATCCACCATCTTTAAAAGTTTTCAGTTATTGTATAATTCTCTTCCTGGGTCTAGTGATTTTCTGCTGGGCTTTGACCTGCTGAGTTAGTCTTACAGGAAGCACCACTTAACAGCAATCAGTAAGAGGAGATGGCGCTTCTGGCCGTGCCAGTCCAATACATCAGAACAGTTGATACTGGAGCCAGAGTAGGAAGAAGTCCATTATTAAACTTTGATTAGTAAGCAATTCCGGAAGGTGGATTTTCAAATTACATCAAATTTCAGTATCATTATAATAACAGATTTGAAAGTGGTGAATAAAGGCTAACAAAATTATAGCATGACTTTTACTGTCTCAAAATTTAGCCTTCTAGCTATATGGGAGAGAACTGAAGACTGAGATCCTTTCTAGGCATCCATAAATAAAGCTACAAAAAAACAAAACCAAAACAATACACCACAGCAACCACCAAACCACCCATAACCCAAGAAAGAAAGAATAAAAAATACTTTTATATTTAGCAGCATATTCTTAATATAATAAATGAGGCTTCAGCTATGCATTCCCTGTTGCCATTAAAAAGGCAGCTGGCAACAAATACACTGACTTGCCAAAATACAAATTTAGCAAATCTCAGTGAACAAGAAAAGTATTCCCTCAATATTTTACATATATATACCATATATTAAAGAGTGTGCAGTTAAATTTATTCATAACCATTTGGTAGATTAGCTTTCATCAATTACCCCAGCTGAGAGCATTTATTGAAGTAATTCTTACTTTAGCTTCTGAAGTTGGTTCCAAAAAGCATAGGCGATTCCCAAGTCCCTCGGCTGCCAGGCAGAACTTCCGTTGTTCTTTCTGAATGTTGGCAACACACTGAAGTACTACTTCATCATCCTGTCAAGAAAAACAAGGACTAGTGAGCAAATATAAAACATCTATAGGGTTTGGAGCAATGACATATGAGCTACATTATTACAAGCTTGGGATTTTGCTTCTATTTATTGTTTGCAGTACTGTTGTAGCTGTATGAGTCCCAGGATAGAGAGAGACAAGGTGGGTGAGGTAATATTTTTATTGGACCAACGTTTGTGGGTGAAAAAGACAAACTTTACTGAGTTCTTCTTAAGGTATTTCCTCAGGCATCTTGTGCATCTTTTTAAAGACAGTCATATATCCTTATTTTCACATACAGAATTAGAAGATGAGGGCTTTAATCCTATAACTACTTTCTAATCAGAGACCAGGTTAGGCAAAAGTTGCAATTCATCACATTTTTATATTGTTGAATTGTTTTGAGAGTTTATTTTTGTCATTTTAATTTCTTTGTCTACAGTTTTAGAATTTGCATTTCGAATAGGAAATGAAGATAATTTGCTCATAGTTTACGAAGCGAACAGAGTAAAAGAAAAGAGGGGGAAAAAAGAAGGGCTCTGTATAGCAGCAGATAAAATGAACAACTTTGAATGTGTCCCATTTGTAAGTTATGTACCCTGGAATAATTCCAACTAAGCTAAAGTTTACTTATCTGAGCTGACAAGAAAAGAATCTGAGGCTGTCTACACTTGTTAATTTAGGTCGACTTTAGCTAAGTCGACTTAACAAAGTCAACTTAGCATGTCCACACCTAAATTTTAAGTCGACTTAGGGGGGACCTTACAAAGTCGACCTAGAGTGTCCATACTGGACGCCTAGATCGACTTCTAGGGGTCGGTGGACCTCAGACAGGTCCACGGTGGCAGGGGGGGCACCCCTTGCCAAGTGTCAGGGGGCTCAGCCTTTGCCCCATTGTACCTGGGTACAATGGGGCAAAGGGGGACAGGGAGCCTGTCAGGGCATGGGGGCAGGGTGGGCAGGGCTCTGTCCTGCCCTTTGGGGGGGGCATGCCAGGCTGTGGCTGTGCCACCCGCCCTGGCAGGGAGGGCAGTAGGGGAGTCCTGGACTTTGCATCCACACTGGCTTAAGTCGACTTTAGAAAGTCGACTTAAGCCTAAAGTTGACTTTAAACGAGGTTTAACAAAGTTGACTTAATTTTCCTCAAGTCGACTTAAAGAATGTGTAGTGTAGACGCAGAGTAAATTAAGTCGACTTAAGCAAGCTTAAGTTGACTTAATTTACAAGTGTAGATGCACCCTGAGTCCTTTGTCTGAATTTAAGACACAACTTTGGGCTAAGTTCACTAGAGGAGGACACAAGTCTAGGGTAGTACTTAAATTTTGCAACTCAATTGACCGCATGGGTATGCTGAGGAGAAAGCCACAACAATGGGTTCAGGTGACTTTCCCAGACTAATTTTCTACACACTTCTCTGGAAATACCAACATTACAGGGTAATCGTATCGGATCAACAGCCAGGAGAGTGCCAACATTTTTTTTTCTCCAAGATATTTCCACAGTATGTTCTAGTATAACAGTTAAAAAAAAAAAAAAAAAAGCCAGCTTTTCCCAATAGTTATCAATTACTTAGATAATACACTTTTCCCTATGCTTAGGGCAGGCCATTATCTATTGCAATCGTTGGCTAACATTTGCTATAAAGACTGTTAGTGAAGCACCTAAGGATGCATAGAAAGTAGAAAGGGAAAAACATGAAAAGCATTCATTCACAACCTTCAAGTTCGGAGGATAGAACTTCCTTAAACTTCTGTTTGGTGTCAACAGGAAATACTGTATATAACTGATTTTACCTTTACTAATGTACACTGTTGTGTCCTCTGTCACACACAAGTCACTAGCTACATTTGGGGCACAACCTACAGTTATTGCTTGAACCAGTAACTGCAAGGGAAGTATCACCTGTGAAGGTAAGACTGGTCCAAAAGTAATCACAGTTGCAAAATAAAACTATATTTCCTTCTACATGAAGGAATGTAACCACTTTTAATGAAATGTTATGGTTTCCTGGACTATTGCTTCAATCAAGCATGTATGAACAAGGCCCCCCATTCCACCTCGCCACATTTAACAACCGCACATTTCATAAATCAAAAAGATATTTACTATAATCAGAGCCGTCCAGGCGGGGGGGAAACGGGGTGATCGCCCCACGCCCCACAGTTATGTGGGCCCCGCGCTGTCCCGCTCCCAGCGGGGCACTGCGGGGCCCGTGCCGCAGCTCCTTGCTCCCCCCACGACCACGCTTTGCCCTGCCCTCCCTGCCTTTGGCAGCAAGCCAAAGGCAGAGGGGCAGGGTAAGGCAGGAGGCTTCCCCCAGCCTCTGGCCCTGGGCCGGCCCATCCTGCCCCCAGGGCAGAGCAGGCCAGCCCCGAGGCGGGGAAGTTGAGCGGGGCCCAGCCTCTCGGCCGGCCGGCCTGCATCACAAGGTTGGCCAGCTGGCCCCAGCCGGTGGTGGGGCCTCAGCTGGCCAGATCCCGGTGGCAGCCTCAGGCCTGCTCCCCGGCCCTGCGCCAGCAGCCTGAGGTCCTGGCTGGAGCTGGCTCCGGGGACCCGAGGCCGCGCCGCTGCCTGGAGCCTGCCCCTGGGCCTGCTGCTCTGCCCTGGGGGCAGGGCAGGGGGCTGCTGGCGTCCCCGGCCATGGCCAGCTCCCCCAGGGCCAGCTCCCGGTGGCAGCCTCAGGGCTGCGGCCAGGGCTGGCTCCTGCTGGTGGCAGGGCCTTGGAGGCAGAGTGGGCCAACCCAGTCCACCCTTCCCCCCTCCAGCGTGGGGTGGGGTGGTGGCCCCCCCCCAGGCCAATTGGCTCCAGGCCCCGTTCCCCCCTAGGGACAGCCCTGACTATCATTCCTCCATCTGGTGGCAAGTAGAATTAAAGCAAACCCCAATGGCAGTTATGTGTAACAAACAATTAGGATGAATTTTAACCTGGGACTTGAGACACTTGGGTTCAATTCCTGCTGTCAGAGACATCCTGTGTGGCCCAGGCCAAATCAGAGCATATCTGTACCTCAGTTCCCTATATATAAAATGGGAATGGTACCCTTCCTTACAGGGGTGTTTTGCATTTAATTACATTAAAATTGTGAGATACTATGATAACAAGTAGCTAAGATATACAATCAGTTTTTACAATTAATGACATCTTCGTAAAGGGAAATGAAGTGGTAGCTTTAAGGATGAAGGACTGGAGATATTCACCATTTTACAGTCAAAACTATTGTGGGGATATTACGATTGCTCCAACAAACTACAGCTATAAATCAACTCGTATGGAAAAAGTGTATTTTTTATCCAGACTGTGGGTGGTATACGTCAAATAAGGTACTCATTTGTCTGATGCCTCTTGCATATACTTGTATAACCAATATTGAAAGAAATCAGAACAAAATAACTTTAAAACTATAATATAATTTATACCATAAGTATAAAAGTCTGTATTAAAATACAGTATTATAAATGTTAGTTCAAGCACTTGGTCAACACTTGTGTTCTTCCACTGCATTAGAGGTGCCCATGCTATGGTGTCAAACAGCTGGAGTATATTGTTACTTGTATTTGTTTAAAAACGAAACCAAAGTATTTTGCCTCTTTTACACTACAGCCACCATCTTGGAGTCTCTAGCTGCACAATTTGAAGATGTTTTAGCTCCTCAGTTAATTTAAAAATCTTTTAGCATTACTTATTATCAAAGAGACATTTTATGGGTAAAAGGAAGCTTGTAAACCTTCAAAACACAGGTCCCACAAGGATTGAATCCTCACAGGACAAATCTCCAAGATTAACAATCTACCAGAAAAGAAGGAAAACCAGTTTTATTTGGTCAAGTTTAGCTTTGTGTGTGCAATTTTACTACCTAATTATCCTATTGTGTTTTATGTTTTTTAAACATTTTAGGAATTATTAGCCAACATGTTGCGAAGATAACACTGTATAAATACCTGACACCGGCTTGCTAGCAAGTCATGTCACATACTTTAGCAAGCAGATATTTAACAGTCCATCAAAAAAATGCCATGTAATAAAAGGATAAAAGAAGAGAAATATGAAAAGTCAGTGTCCCACCTAGCTACAACGTTATATTGGTGTCAGTTATTCTGGTCATGCCAAATACTTTAGCATATGGAGATGTTATGCAACAGGTCACTTGCACAAATGTTTAAAAAGCAATATTGCTGCTTCTTTCCAAGTACTGTATGCAGTTAAAACACTGTATTACCTAAGTAGTAACACAGTCAATGACACTACAAAAAATGTAAGAGAATTGAATCTGGGGGAGACAAAAGGTTTTTCACCTTGGAAATAAAAAGTCACCAATACATTGGGAATACAAAAGTAGACTATGCCTTCATCTTTCTATCAGATGGCTACTCTATGTCTTGTGACTATTCTTTCCAGAGAATTTGTGTGAAAATCTCTAACATGGCTGGCTACTATATTTAAGACAGACCATTTGTCAGTTGATGACAGTTAGTTTTGTCTATCACCAGACACAGAACTTGTTAAGTGCTACAAAATGCATGCTCAGCAAATTTCATTTACAAGATTTCCCCCCCCCCCCAGAACATATTGTACTGCTTAGCAGTAGATTGTCAGCATATTTACAACCATCTTACCCTCCTTTCCTTTTGCCAGAACCCTCTCTCCTAATTTTCCCTAATATGTTCTTCCCTATCCTACAAATTCTTCAGTACTGACTGTTACTTTAAATTAAAAAACAAAATAAAAAACAATCCAGATTAATAGTCTATTATGCAATAGGTCAAAAAGTGTCAGAACAACAACAGAGGTGGGCATATTTTTGTACCAAAATTTTAAGTAAGAATAGGAGAGGAAATGAAAATACAAAAATATTTTTAACATATTTCATCAGTATATTCTTATATCAGTCTTCCAACATACGTACCTTTGAGAGACTCAAAATGAAGCTAGCACAAAGACTACATGTCCATTATGCAGGTTTACAACGAAACTGAGTTTTGATACAAACTATGCTTATCACTGGACAATTTTAACTTATTGATGAAACAGAGACGGAGTTGTATTTATTTTTATTTCCTGTTTTTTAAACATTCAACCTGCTGTGCATATTTAACTTTTATATAGACTGTCAATATATTACACACACAATATTAATATAATATAATACTTATGCATAACAGAGGCATTAATTACAACTCCACAGTTAATATTGTGTTGAAAAAATGCAATTGAAATAGGGATCTTGTTCCACTGATATTAGGAAAAATGAACTATTACTTTCCCAAACTCTCTCTTCACTAAAAAAAGGCACCAAAATTCAGTTTCTGAAAGTAAAGCAATTCTAATCGAAATAGTGAAAAAGTTAGAAACAAGTAGTACTGACCCACTTGGAGAAATTTTCACTGGTTTTATATCATCTCATTAGGTTCCTGTTATTAATGATATTGTAATCTAGCAACTTCAAACTTCTAAGCATAGATACTGATATCGTCACATAAGTTATGTGCTGCATTAAATATTAACACCATGAATTATTTTTATGTTTTTCACCATATCCTTTTTCATTTATCCCACAGCATTTGACAACGAATGGATTTTACTACCAATGAGAAAAGGTTTTTTACTATGATGATACTCTGGTATATCAAGCTTTAAAATGTAAAGCAACTGTGTGTGCCTACCATACCTTTATGGACTGGAACATTCGGGGCTGGCAGAATCCAAAAGACATGTCAGTCTGGTACAGCTCAAATTTCAGAGTGAACACAAGATTGGAACATGCTACATTGTAGCATCTAAAATAACAACAAGGACCCTC
>ML685764.1:6700069-6789231 GCA_007922175.1 Pelusios castaneus
TGGGAACAGCACATAGAGGAAGGTGAGGTCAAATCACCTGTTGTAATGAGAGAAAAATTCATAGTCCCTGTTTAACCCCAAGGCAACTGAATCAAATTTGCATATACATTCAAGTTCTGCAGTTTCTCTTTGAAGCTGTGATTTGTTATTCATTTGTTTCAGCACAGCTGTTAGCAAGTCGTCAATGGAGTGAGCAGAGTGATTGAAATGTTCCCCTATTGGTTTTTTTAGTGTTTCAATTTCTGATGTCAGATTTGTATCCATTTATTCTGTTGAGTAGAGACTGTCCTGTTTGTCCAATATATAAGGCAGATGGGCATTTCTGGCACATGATGGCATAAATCACATTGGTGGATGAGCAGCTGAATGACCCCTTGATGGAGTAGGTGACTTGATTTGGTCCTGTGATGGTGTCTTCAGTGTAGATATGAAGGCAAAGCTGGCAGTGTGGTCTGTTGCAGGGATTTGTTCCTGCTTTAATGTTTCTGTTGTTTGATCTGTAGTTGCTGGTGAGTATCCGTTTAAGGTTGGGGGGCTGTCTGTAAGCAAGGAGAGGTCTGTCTCCCAAGGTTTGAGAGAGTGAGGGATCATCCTGAAGAATAAGCTGTAGATCTTTGATGATGTGGTGAAGAGATCTGACTTGGGGGTTGTAGGTGGTGACCAATGGTGTTCTGTTGTTTTTTTTTTTTGTTGGATTTCTCCTGTAATAGTTGACTTCTGGGTACCCATCTGGCTCTGTCAATCTGTTTCTTCACTTCTGCAGGTGGGTACTGTAGTTTTAAGAATGCTTGATAGAGATCCTGAAGGTATCTGTTTCTGTCCAAAGGATCAGAGCAAATGCGGTCATATCTTAGGGCTTGACTGTAGACAATGGATCATGTGGTGTGTCTTGGGTGAAAGCTCGAGGGATGTAGGAAACTATAGTGATCAGTAGGTTTTCGGTATAGGGTGGTCTTTATGTGCCCATCAGTAATCTGCACTGTAGTGTCCAGAAAGTGGATCTCCTGTGTGGAGTGTTGCAGGCTAAGTTTGATTGTGGAGTGGAAATTGCTGAAATCTCTATAAGATTCCTGAGTGAAGAACTCAAAGCAGTTTCAATCCCATGCTGGTTCACAAAAAATGAAAGTAAGATATACAGTGAAAGAACAGTGCAACAATGTGTGTGCACCTGCAAGTTTATTATCCTAGTTAGAGCTAGGTCAGGGGTCAGCAACCCAAAAGATAAGAGCCATTTAAAAAAATTCCTTCAAAAGCCAAATGTTTTGAGAGCTGCAATGGGTGAAGCTTCCTGGTGGGGGGCGAGGGAGAGGGAGCTGGGCCAGGGCACTTGTCACAGGATACCCTGGCAGAGGGGAGCGGGGGCGTGGAGACCAGAATCAGGAGCAGGCTGCTTACAGCGGTGATGCTGGGGAGCCCAGAGTCCGGCACAGGCTGCCTGCAGGGTCCCCTGGTGATGGCGGGGGGAGAACGGGGTCAGAGACAAAAGGGGACAGCCAAAGAACCACATATGGCTCTAGATCCGCAGGTTGCAGACCCCTGACCTAGGTGAACCCTGCAAAAACAATGTTCACAAACATTTGTTAAAATTCCACATCATAGAACACTTTGATCGTACTTGGGTCCCTTTAACATAAAATGTTTGGAGACTAGCTGTTCTTCATACATATAATCATACTTGTATTCAAACCAGGCTACTCACATTTTCTCATTCCTTATCTGTCATTAGTTATTCATTATTTGTCTGTTTAGAAGTTTCATTCATAGTAATAGGTGGCAGAAACATTACCATATGACCAATTACTTACCACAAAACAACTGCTAATAGGCAATGTGAAAGAACTGAAATAAGTTAAGTAATTCAATATTGATGAACCAAAATATCTGGTGACTGCTAACGAATATCAAATTTACATAAATCAGAAATGGTTCATTTATAATTTGCAACAGAAAAAAGAGCTGAATTCCTAAGATAATGTATCCACAATGAATAATTTGACTAGCCTCTAGTCCTACAAATACTAGATCAATGGGTTTCCTATCACTGGAAACTGAGAAGACTCTTCTGGAGTGTTCATTTTAAAATCTATATATAGGTTTCAGTTCTACGAAAACTGCTTAAAAACATCCCATCTGCATCAGGTAGCTCATTAAAACACCCATATTTCTTGTTTTATTAAGTATGTTAATCCAATTCTGCAGTCATTCTCTGCACTGAACTTCCACTAAAGTCAATCAGAGTTCTGCATGCTGGAATATGGCAGGGATGGTCTCAAAGTGGAAAATATTCAACATTTACTTAACAGCATATGTTTCTGCAAGCAAATGAATGGATGTTTGTAGTAAGAACATAAAAAGGGTCATACTGCATCAGATTAATGGTCAATCTAGCCAAATTTTCTGTCTTTCAACAGGGGCTAATGCCAGATGGTTCCAGGGAATGAACAGAACGGAGCAATCATCAAGTGATCCATCCCTGTCGTTCACTCCCAGCATCTGGGACCTACAATATATACACAACTTATTTTAATCAGAGCAACAATAGCAATTCATTTCTAGACTTTGATTTGGAAAATTATTTTCATATTGTTTGTTCATATTGTTATTTTAATGAGGGAGAATGTAATTAGCCAACTTGGAATATGACCCCAAAAATTGAGATAATACCTCTCTTCTTTCAAAAAGTTCCATCAATCTGTAATGAGCACTGTCTTAGACTGTACTTGTGGGGCACCCTGTTGGGGTGACAGAGGGACTTCTCGCTTCCCAAATGTCTTTCCCTAGATATAGATGTCACTGAAGAGCCAGTGCGGGATGTGGTTCTCCAACAATAAATCTTAGGGAGGAAGCTCCCTCTTGTCTGGATTTAACAGCAGACCAAACGTAAAAAGCAAACAGAAATAACACTGCAACCCACAAAATAGTCTGGCTCAACCCTCTGTTCCCCACAAGGCAAAAGGTAAATAACCCTGTGAATGGTGTCTGGATTCCAAACATCCTGTGTGTCTGAGGTATATATGTCTACACTGCAGGGTACGTCCAGGATTCAAACTCGAGGCTCATGTTTAACCCTCCTTCCATCTACACACATGTTGCCTTGATCCAGAGCATGGATCCGGAACACCACAGGGGTGAAAAATCTGAGCCCGAGTCAAGCCAAGAGCCAGGATTCAAGCCCTATTGCTTTACTGTGCAAACACAGCCCAGGGGCCCAGACTGTGTACCCTGGGCTCTAAAAAGGAAAACAAATTGAAGACGGTTCCTTTACCTCTTCCAAGGACCCAAGTAGCAGACGCTCCTGAGCAGCTTTCCTGGTAAGCAGTACGGCTTTGTGAAGCTAGGGAGCACTCTAATCTAGCTCTGCTTCCCTTTGAGTTCTGCCTTGCATGGGACCTGGATTCTCCCTTCCAAGGAGCCAGGCTTCACAGGCCTTGCAGGTGAACCACGCTGGGGCTGACTGTGCCCAGAGCAACTCTTTAGCCACTTCCTGAGTGGGGTGCAAATCCATTCCACTACAGGCACAAATGATTAGAACACTCAGTTTTGTTTTTCAGTCATCAAACGTATCATGCTTGAGCAGAGTGCCCACCAAAGCCATGCTGGGGCATTCAGTCAGTATTGATTCAGGGGGAAGAATCCAGTTACTGAATCACCAACACCACTTCTAAATGCACCTGGGTTTCTCCTGGGGTGACTCTTTGGGTGCATCTACACTTAGAAATTAAGTCGACTTAAGCTTGCTTAAGTCGACTTAATTTACTCTGCATCTACGCTACACTTTCCTTAAGTCGACTTAAGCAGCTGCTTAAGTCGACTTCAGGAAAAATTAAGTCGACTTTCTAAAACCTCCTTTTAAGTCGATTTAGGGGGCTCCAGGGCTTCCCCACTGCCCTCCCTGCCAGGGTGGCTGGCACAGCCACAGCCTGGCTTGCCCTGGCCACCCTGCCCCTATGCCTTGCCAGTGTCCCTGTCCCCCTTTGCCCCATTGTACCAAGGCAAAGGCTGAGCCCCCTGGCACATGGCAAGAGGTGCCCCCCCCTGCCACCGTGGACCTGTCCCAGGTCCACCTAGCCCCTACAAGTCGACCTAGGCGTCCAGTGCGGATGCTCTGGGTCGATTTTGTAGGGTCCCCTCTAAGTTGACTTAAAATTTCAGTGTGGATATGCTAAGTCGACTTAGCTAAGTTGACTTAAATTAACAAGTGTAGACATAGCCTTTCAGACTGGACTGACCAGATCACACCCTGTTGAGTTTGTGAGAGCAGATAAGATGACTGCAGATAAAACATTCTTGACCAGTCTCTCCATGCTTTTGTTTTAGAGATTTCTGAGAGGCTTTTATACTTGTTGATTGGTTTTTTTTACATGTCTAGATAATCATTGGTTAGAATTTTGTTCATAGATAAATCTGATAATACAAGAATTTCTCATTTTCATAGACAATAAATTTCACTGTCAGTATCATAGTCAACTTTAAAATTGGCCTCCTTTCATTAAAAACAAACTCTACAACTGGAAGATTGTATTCCCTTAATAGTCTTGGGGGAAAAAAATCTGATTTTTTTGAAGAGAAAACAACAGATGGAAGGTTTGATTAATTATCTTGGAATGGTCATTTAAAACACACACTCAATACATATTATTTCTAGCAAAGCCTGGGCATAATCCCTATAATCATATTATTTTAAATCCATTTTCAAAAAAAAATTCTCTACTTGAAATTAATTAATGATTTCTCTTCCCACAAGAAAGCACCAGTCTCTAGCAATTGCGCAGAAAAAATTCTCGTGATATCTGATTACTGAATCTTCTATGGTTTAATAAGCCCTAGGAATCAGAATCCTCTTCGCTTTTGTGTTTTTATCTCAGATTACTCTAACCCACACGTCAGCACGTTGGGCAACTCTGCTTACACTTCAAGATGTGCTGCTCAGTTTTGTATCAAAGATCACAACACATACATTCCATGCTTATGTGATAGCAGTAGTAGCAAAAGCCAGAGCTTTATAAACTCTGCACTATTGTTTGTGACCACATGGATTAAGATGGAGCATTTCATATTGTGTATTGCAGTCTCTGCAGGATGCATGTCCTTTTTAAGAAGAGAAAGCTTAACATAACTTCCATCACCTTCATGTAATGTAAATTAGGTGAATCTTTTGGATTCCTGGCATGTTGGCAATGCAGCCCTCATATGCATGAAAATCTGCATGCCTTGCCTATAATGTTCTTCTCTAATAGAGAATGTTGTTGACGTAAGTTACAGGTGATGATCAAAAAGTGCTATAATTACCACACTTGTACCTGCTTACACAGTACTCACTGTGTCACTGAAGCACATCTACAGTTGGTGCTCTAGCATCAACAGTGAAAGCAGTCCATCTTGGGAAGCTATCTCATGGTGCAACTCACCACTTTGTGCCACAAGCACTAAACATCCTGTGATACAGTGATTTCCATCCTCTAATTCCACAGGCTCCAATTGCTTTTCACGGCATTTTTCAATGGCTCCAGTTTCCTGAGAGCCCACCATCTCTATCTAAAAGGATGGATCTTGCACTGCTTTCCACTGTTGTTGTTGTCAGTGTTCTGAACAAATCGCGGCTGCTCATGCAGTATATCATGAGTCCCCAATCACAACAGGAATCCGAGGCGCCTGACCTTCTGTGTGCCATACAAATGAACAATACGGGATTACTGTTTGCATTCATGAACCATCTGCACACGGTGCAATTGCCACTTTGGGGCATGTGAAACAAGCACTGGATGGTGGGATTGCATCGTTATGCAGGTCTGGAATGACGTGCACTGGCTGCAGAACTTCTGAATGAGCAAAGTGACCTTCCTAAAACTCTGTGCAGAGCTTGCCTCCGCCCTGAAACACAAGGACACCAGAACGAGAGATGCCCTCTCAGTGAAGCTTGTGCCGATTGCTGTTTGGAAGCTGGCAATTCCAGACTGCTACAGGTCAGTCACTAATCAGTTTGGAGTCAGAAAGTTCACCATTGGCGATCTGTTATCACAAGTGTGCAGGGTTATTAATCACATTCTGCTATACAAGACTGAGAGTCTTGGAAACATGCTTCAAAATAGAAGATGGCTTCACAGTGATAGGATTCCTTAGTGGTTGGGGGGGGGGGCTGATAGATGGCACACACACCTCAATTTTGCCCCAGGCCATCTTGCATGAGAGTACATCAACTGAAAGGGAAACTTCACTAGTGAAGGCCCTTGTGCATCATAGGCATTTCACCAACATCAGTGTGGATTGGTCAGGGAAGCTGCATGATGCATGTATCTTCAGGAACATTGGCCTGAATGAATGAAACAGAGACTTTCTTTCCAGACCAAACGATTCTAATGGGGGATATTGAAATACCCATAATGATCCTGGGAGAACCAGCCTACCCTTTACTGCCATGGCTCATGGAGTCTTGGAGGGGCAACCTGGACAGCAGTAAGGAGTGCATCAGTAAGAGGAGAAGCAAGTGCTGAATGATTGTTGAATGTGTGTTTGGCAACTCAAAAGTTCTCTAGTGATGCCTATATAGCAGGTTAGACTTACATGAAGAAAATATTCCCATGATTATAGCCACTTGCCACGTGTGCTGTAATATTTGTGAAGCTAAGGGGGAAAAGCTTCCGCCTAGGTGGAAAGCACAGGTGGATCACCTTGCATTGATTATGAACAACCATATGTCAGGGCTATTAAAGGGGCACAACAGGGGGCCATTCAAATCAGGGTGGCCTTGAGGAACCATTTTGACAATGAGCACCAATAAGGTCTATTTGTAAACAGAGCTGTACTATGTTATGACTGCTATCCAGCTGCGTATCAATATAAGCTGCAACCATCCCATGCAAGAGACAGTTTAATCTCTACAGAATATGTCTTTATTAAATAACAATTATTCATAACACACATTGGCTATGTCTACACTTGCAAATTAGTTCAAACTGAAGAAGCTTAATTCAAGCTAACTTAAGCCTTGGCCACACTAGGCTTTCATTAGTTCAAATTAAGGGCTTCCTTAATTCGAACTAATAAATTCGATTGCTTAGTTCGAACTAACCCTTAATTCAAAATAGTCCGAATTAAGTCAATGTGGCCGTATTAGTTTGAATTAAATGCTTAGCTCGATATCTCACTCCTGAGAGTAAGCAGGGATACGAGGGTGCATCTCCACTATACAAGCAGCTTTAAACCATGTCCCTAGACTGTTCACCTGTGTGCAGTTTTGGTCCTTACATAAGTGATTGGTGAGGGAAAGTTTCCTACAATGGGGGAAGAAAGGCAGCTCTGCTGAAGAATATCTGGCAGAGAATTGGAGAATACTTCCAGGAAAGCTTTCTAGAGATGTCTCTAGAAGATTCCTGTGAAATCTCGGCATGTGTTAATACACTTTTCCGCCACACAACCTACCTGAACAATGGAATGGAGAGCACATGCAAACTCAGCTACTTCTGTGCAATTTTATTCTTTCAACCAGCTGTTTAATACAACCAAGTAAAGGACAGCTATATCTCATGTAATTGAGAAGCAATAGCTCAAAAAGAAATCACTTACCAAAGCTCTGCTCTCTTGCATGTCAGAAGAGGGCTGGGACCGGCTCAAACCCTCCAAGGCCGAGAAGTCCTGGCTCTCCACATCAGTAAATGACCCAGACCCCTGCACTGCACAATCCTCCAATTCAACATCCTTGTCCAAACTTCTTTGTCAGGGTTGAACCCAGAGTCCTCTGTCCCCAGGCCCAGAAATATCCAGTTTTCCTGGCAGTGGAAGCAGGGTCACCCCTGAAGATAGGTTCCATCTCCTTATAGAAGTGGCAGGTCTTTGGCTCTGCACCAGAGCAATGGCTTGACTCCCTAGTCTTTTCGTACCCCTGCTACAACTCTTTGATTTTTGCATGGCACTGAAAAGCCCCATTCATAGTCCTTCTCCACCACGCCACAAGAAAACTGACCATAGGTATCAAAGTTCCTTCACTTGGAGCACAACTTGGACAACACAGCCTCCTCTCCCCAAATGCTGATCAGATTCAGAAGCTCCAGTGTGCTCTAAGCAGAAGAGCTTTTGGGGTCTGGAGCTGCCACAGTCAGCTGGAAGATGAGATACAAGCTCTCCATGCCAAGAAAGCAAGAAGTGGAACTTCAAAAGTTCCTGTGATTTTGAAGGGGAAAAAGGTGAGTGGCTTCAGGGCAGCGGAGTTCAAATGCTGAACTGATCGCCAGAGTGATCAGGGTAGAGACTGTGGGGTGCTTCCTGGAAGCCATTTACTGCAATAGAACCAAAGGCAGCGTCTACACTGATGCGTTGTCACTAAAACTTTGTTGCAAAAAAATCTATGCCTCTCATCAAGATGGTTTTATTTTATCACAAAATTAAGGGAATTGGGTTAGGGGAGGTGGGGAAGGAGTTGAGAGATTGTAGTGTATACACCACCATTGTTTTCGTGCAAAAAAGCTGACTTTGGTCAACAAAAGTCTGTAGTGTAGCCCAACCCTAACTCCCTTGTCACCAAAAATAAAAATGCTCTCTGCTTTGGATCCAACATATTTCATATGTCATTGTAGTCACACTTGTTGTATCATTGCTTTATAATTCTTGGCTGTCAAGAAAGTTGCTAAAATAAGGTGAGCTATTCTGCCCAAAGGGCAATACTCTTCTTTAGAGTCTCTTAGGAGTGGTTTGCCTGTATAGTGTTCACTTACAAATTTTATGTCAAAGACCCACATTTTTTACAAATTCCTATTCCTAATTAGTTTCTTCATTCTTGGAACACTATCTCTAACACTGACCCTGAAACCAACATTTCAGGCTTTATGACCAATGATAGCTTCTGAACGAAGAGCAACAATTTGTTATAAAACCAGGAAATTGTTTCAAATCATATTTTTTTTCAGAGACACTTGGAACATAAAAATATATACATAGATGCTAGAAGTAGCAGTGTTGCGGCAACACTTCCTGGCTTGAAATGGTTTCCAACTCATGCAGGGTTTATAGTTTGGTTCAATGGCTCTCAGCACCACTTCTCATGAAAATTGTTTGATCACCACTGCATATATACGTACACTAGCTTATCCAACTATTTATGCAAATATTTTGCTCCAGATATACTAACACATACCTAATTAAATCAATAGGTCATGTAAACATACTGTATGTTTGATTCCAAAGGGGTAGCCGTGTTAGTCTATTGTAGAAAGACAACAGAGTCTTGTGGCACTTTCAAGACTCTGTTGTATGTTTGATGTTCCTCTACTTTAAATATATTACAAACAAAACTTTTGACAAATAGTATGTGTTAACATAAAATAAAAGCATGTTTAGATAAGACTATCATACTGTAAATCAAAAACCAGCATTAGAGAACTAGATTTTAAATATCCATTCAATTTTTTTAAAAAAAAAAATACCCTTAGAAGAGTTAGCCTTCTTTTGGTAGTTATTTTGAAGTATTTTCAAGACTTTTCCAGTAAATTAAGAAGTTTCTTGGTTCAGAAGTAAAATGTCAAAGCCTTCCTTTCTCCAGTAAGCATATGAATTTCTGCCAATAAACACATTCAGTTCACTGCAAACTGATCTGCATGATGACAGCAGAGTTATTTGATGGAAATCCACACACCACCACCCGATGACTCTGAAAAGATTCTATAAATACAGTTGGGGTTTCCGTTGTCAGTTCACTCCCTTAGTGGTAGATGGACCAAAGCCTAATCCAAGCTCTGGAACATACTTCCGTATCTTATAACAGGCCACTAGCATGTCAAGCCATAAGCAAATCATTAGACAGCCGAACAGGAAAATGTGATAGATTTCACGATTGTACTTCTTTATGTCACTTTTTTTTTATACAATTGAACATGATATCCAGGATCACCAGCAGAACAGGTACAAAAATGTTTTTCAGAATACATTTAGCATAATCTCTGTATGTTTGATTAAATGTGTCACTCCTCTGCAAGTTTTGTGAATGACAGCAACAGGTGCAGCTGATATGAAGAAACACATATCTTGTACATACCTTTGCAGTAACCTGAGATTTCTTAATATGTTTCTGTGCCAGATAATTTCCTGCTGCTTTCTTGACCCTAAAATTGGCCTGTAGAGCCCTGTAACTAATTGCACATATTCCTAGTTTTACAGTACAGTAGCCTTAGAAAAATAAATATTTAAGATGTGACCCCTAGGTTTCTTACTTTATGACGACCTCCATTACAGATTATAGGATTAGTCATTGATGTATATATATTGTTTATTGTCCAACTTTTTAATATACTCTCTGTGAATTTACATTATTGCTTCCTATTTTAATACTACCTTGGAGACAAAGTGCTGGATAACATTATCAAAGGGGCAAAACAAAGAATATGAAAAAATCAATCAATAGCCCTAATAAAAGCAACATTCTGTGCATATGAAATATTTAACAAATCACAAGAATCATGTTAAGAAGAGGAAGGAGGAGTTTGAGATTACATTTAAAATGATGAAGAGTCAGAAAAAACAGATACAGAGGGAATTCCAAAGAGCTGTGATATATTTAGAGAAAACAGAAAAAGTGAATTGTGGTAAAAAGAATAGTGAGAAAGTGAATTAACAGAGTGAACGGGGTAGTAGATGAAAAGGCAGAAAGCACTACTTTGACTAAAGATTTTCATGCTAACAGAAAGAATTTGAAATAGCAATGCAGATGGATAGCAAGCCAGCAAATAATGAATAGAAAGAAGACATATAAACCACAAAGCAAAGGAGGGGAAAAAAAATCAGGTAAGCTACATGATTTGTAACATACTGAATTTTTGGAAAAATGGACTATGGAAAACTAGTACAAGTAAACTACTAAAACCAGAAGCATGAAATCCTAGTTTTATTTATTGTTAATAACAAATACAAAAAGGATCAGGAACTCTGGTTCTATAATATATATTCTCTTTTCACAATAACTAAGAAAACAAGGCAGGCTATTAGTTTTTCGGGATATGATCAGTTTTAAACCATACTAACAGATGCATTAACCTTTTACCACTGGACACCAAGGTTCTAATATGGCTAAAATCATAAGTAAAATGAGTTCACATTGCATGACAATTCAAATTCGCAATAATTGGCAGTCTGCTCAGGAAAGGCCAAACACCCAGAATAGCATAGGAGTCACAGATTAGGAATTTAGGTAAATTAACAGTGTGGCGGTCGTTTAAAAAAGCACTTTCCCACACAATGCCCATCTCTACTGAAGTGCCATTAGCTTCCCTTGCAGTATGTAATAGTTTACCAAACTTAAAATTGCTCTTATGAAATTTAAATATCCTTTACAGATGGATATGAGACGGAAATAAAATACAGTAACTCATACATGCATCTTCTACAAGACAGGATCATTCATGGAGAACGCTTTTAAATGCGAGATCAGATACCCATAAAAGATGCATTATTATAATAAAGATGAGCTTTCATGATTAAAATTTTGTTTAAAGGTAACAAATTACTTCCACTTCACTTTAGTGAATTATTAAATTTCAGTGGAACAAGCTATCTTTTAGCTTTTTTTTTTTAACGCCATACATCACCATAATTTCTGAGCACTGCTGGTAATAGCTATTTTATGTATCTAAGTTCTTCTAAATGGAGGTCTGAAAAATGGTACTAAAGAATATTCAGATTGAGTCTTGTAGAAATGTACCACAGTATAGAGAATATTTCTTAAGAACTGAAGCTATTTTATGCCTTTCAAATCAACTTTTATCTTATCTTTCTTGAGCAACATTCCTCCATGCTGATACTACACAGCATACATGTCTGCTTGTTTACTGCAAATTCTTTGATGTTTCTTATAGTGAAGAATTTCTCTAGACAGAAGTCATACTATGCAGAACCACATTTTTTTAGATTAGAATTAACAGCATTAATTACTGTAATATACTTCACCATCTGTTATAACCCTCACGTATGAGCAACTGCTAAAAGAGCTGGCGGTGAATTTCAGAAGAGAGATTACTGAGGATTTTTTAAAAAAATTTATTAAAAACACTGTATCCAATAATCTTTTGTTAACCACATCATTTGTGCCATAAAATGCCTTATTGGCCAGTTTACTTTTTGAAAAGATCTTCATATACCTGAAATAAATATCTTAAAAGAACATAAGGACTAGACATACATAACCCAGTAGCACTCAAAATATTGAATGAATAGCTGTCCTGGAACCATAAAATTCCATACATCTTACAGAGAATTTTGCGCCCTGCAGAAAGAATACCAATGAAGACCATCACATGCAAGTTAAAAATAAACAAACTCACTCCACACATTCCCATCCAGGAAAGATGAAATTTTAAGGCTCTGTGTATACATGAATTTGTACAAAGCACTTTATATAGCTGTGGAGTTTTCTTTTACATTTTAAAAATGAAATTTTAGTAGTAATAATAGATCAGAAATAATCTGTTTTAGGGACAGTATAGCAACTTAAAAATTATATTTACTGGGACATTTTATCAAATAAATGTTCAGTGCTATTGTGTGTTTCCCCATATATTGTACTCGGATGAATCTTTGTGCAAGTCAACCAAGATTTAAAAAAGGATGAAAACATCAAAAATGCCAGAATATATTTATATAAACTTATCGTAGGTATCTCCATTCTTTAAAAGATGTTGGTGAATAGTTGCTTTTTTACAGAATGCATATATGATGCACATAGGCACTTTTTTCTTCTTTGTTTTGTTTTTAATACTCTCAATGCTTTAAAACTTACAAGCATACAAACTTTCAGTAACAAACTCAAAATCAGACATTCTAGTTGTCACATAATACAAGAAAAAGTAACTTGGAAAATGCACTTTATTTAAAATAGCACTATCACAGCCATCATGATTTTTACTATATTCCATGAACACTTCTACATAATTAGTCTAAGAAGCCACAGCTACTTTGGAATGCCTACCACTCCACTGATATGATGTCCAGCTTGATTTTTGTTTTAAATGCTTGGGAAAAAATT
The DNA here is from genome assembly GCA_007922175.1 of Pelusios castaneus. Classification (NCBI taxonomy): domain Eukaryota; kingdom Metazoa; phylum Chordata; order Testudines; family Pelomedusidae; genus Pelusios; species Pelusios castaneus. Next base: position 6,713,073 of record ML685764.1, read on the forward strand.
ATTTAAAAAGTAAAAGATAAGTAAAACAAAAACAATCAAAAACAAAAAATGAAACTAAAACTACAATACAAGTTTTGGCAGCATGAAATAATTAATAAATCTTGGTTTAATGAACTAACCCTTCACTGAAGTCAAAGGCAAAATTCTAACATTTTAATGGCCCTACTTATCAAACAACAAGAGGCCTTATCCTTCACATGCTTATTATTGGATAGCAATATTAATCTTTACAAAACTGAAGAACAAAATAGAATTGATAAATAAATAAATTTGTTAGTCTTTAAAAGCGCCACTAGACTCCTTGTACCCCTTTTGAAATTAGAATTTGACTCACTGAAGATACACAATCAGCACTATGAGACAAACTACTCTTTTATTGATCATTGTCATTAGTAAGAACAAAACTGTTACCTCTTGCAAAACACTCTTTGCTATGTATATTTATAGGAAATGTTTAGGTATATTCACACACAAAAATCCCATTTGTACTACCTGCCATCAGTATCTAAATGTTTTTATACAAAATTTAAATTATTACCACTGAATTATGACAAAATTAATAATTCTTGTATATAAATTGATGGTGCAAGGCTTAATACTGATACAAGTTTATCTGAATGTCTTTCATTTCCATAAATTACATCTTATCCTAAAACCAACAGAAAAAAGAAAAATACATTTGTCTAGTTATCTTAAATAATTATTTTGAACTGATCAAAAATAGTGTAAGAGCCTCTTGAATGTATTTACCACTGATTCAACCACAGAAATAAAGGGAAAAAATATTTTATCATTCACTTAGCTGCAAACCTCTTTATAGAGTCCTTGTTCATTTCTGAAGTCTGTACTATCCGTTATCTTGAAATCAACCATCATTTCCACTAATAAATTACAGAGCAAATTCTTAATTAACCTATCTACAAAAAATATTCAAAATGAAAAGTTAATAAGCAACCATTTAAATCAGTCTTACTCTAGTAATTTTATCAGTGGACATTTTCCTTCCTGGTTAGATCTCATCTAAGACAGAGCCCAAACCCTCTCTCCACACTACACAGCATTTCACTTCACTTTAGACGACACAAATGTGTACCTAATTACATCTAGCCTTATCAGGCATATGGTTTCATGTCAACAAATACCATCATATTCTACTGAGACCTGACAAAACACAAATTTGATATTCCTTCAGCATGGATTCTACAGTGTTTGAATAATCTCAAAAATAATGTTTAGGTAATGGTTATGAGATGCAATTAGTTCATGTTGTACTTCGATCAAAGCTTCTTTGGCTCTTCCACAAATAGCCACAAAGCTAGGTTGGTCAGAGTAGCAAGGCTGGTAAATACATTAACAGTGGATGACTAATTTGAGATCCAAAAAAAAATACCCCTCCTGCCCAAGGGATGTAGAAGCTCTTTGACAGTGGGGCTGGATTTTACTTACCCAGTGATCCTAATAGATGTGCCTGTTTTGAAAAGGTGAGAGTTCCTTCTAATTAGGATCTGGGTACTTTTCCCTATCCTGAAGGTCCTCAGGACTGGCGCTGGATCCCTTTAATTTAGGAAGGCACCAGTGAAGAGGCATCTATCTATTCCTTTAGATTTCAGTCTGCAGAATTTTCTTTAATCTGGTCCCTTTCATCATTTTGCTCACTTTCTTTCTGGAGATGAACACTCCAGAGTGAAATGGGAAATAATAATGGAGATTAAGATTGATGCAGAATTGAATGTCCTTATGGAAGGGGAGATGGAAGAAATTCTTTAAAAAGGAAGGCAGGATTTGTTTTCAGTTTTTAGGGTAACTGGGAGAGAAACTGTGGATGTCAATGGATAGGAAGGGGTGAGACAGACTTTGGGAGGGTCTTATTGAGGCACCCAACTATAGCAGCTGTGTTCCTTAATGACCACATCATGGTGGGTTAGAAGGCTGAACTCTACCACAGTCTGAGACTGTGGACTGTGTAAGATCTTATAAAAAATGAGGCACCTGACTGGCTGTAAAACAGACATAGCCACAGGAACACTAGATGACGCAGTTGACTCTTAGCAAACATTCAGTGCAGCATGGTGATTTGAGATTTGTATGTGTAACCCCTTTGGGGTTTAAGAGAGCGTGGTCCCATTAACCCTTTGCGCTGTAGGGGGGGCCCTGATTATGCTGGAAGGAGAGAGTGCTGTTTGAGGGGAGGGGACAAGAGGAGGGTGTGGCTGAAGCTGGAGGAGGAGGAGTGTCAGGGAGGAGGAGGCTGAAGCTGGAGGAGGACATAAAAAATACAACCATTGTGTCCTTAATGGCTCATCAGTTTACTCCCTGGGACCATATCACCTGGCAGATTCCCTAACATTAAGGAGACAATGGTTGTTCACACCCTCCCATCTAAGGCATTCCTCCAGAATGACACAAGTTAAAGTATGGATATAACATCAAATTCCTAACTTCTAATCGAAATAGAATTCCTAGACATAAACTATATAATCATTCCCAGCAAATTACTACCTTTCTATTGATACCAAACATGACATAGTTCCTATGAATTATAGCATTTATGAGATAGCCATATAAAATAATATCATAAATGTTTCCCTAAATCCAGACAGTGTCACACCCTGCCCACATGCCCTGCCCTTTGGGGGGCATGCCAGGCTCCCCCTGTGCCCCCCTCCCCTGGCAGGGAGGGCATTGGTGTAGTCCTGGAGTAGCCCTAAGTCAACTTAGGGCTACCCAGGGCTACACCGGCTTAATTCGACTTTAAAAAGTCGAATTAAGCCTTAGGTCGAGTAGAAAGATGGTTTAATAAAGTCGACTTAATTTTCATTAAGTCAACTTTATTTTGCTTAAGTTGACTTAAGCCAAGCTTAAGTCCACTTAATTTACCAGTGTAGATGCAGCCTGAGAGGGCAAAGCATCTGACAAAGTGGGATTTTCTCCCACGAAAGCTCATGCGATAAATAAACCTGTTAGTCTTTAAAAGTGTCACAGGACTCTGTTGTTTTTCTACAATAGACTAACACGGCTACCCCTTTGGAATTTGACTCTATGCCATAACGTATGAGTTGCAATCACCTTCTTCCAGACTCGTAAGAGCCAGAAGAGACATACTGGAATCATTACTGCTAGAGATTTTAATCATCTCTCTGCAGAGGAGCTGTCCTAAAACCATTGTTTGAGATTAATGATTTCTAGTTATCAGCCTCTATCATTCCTCCCATTTTTGGTGAAGGTCACTGAGAAGGTTAATGACAAGTTATCTCTAACCATTTTGTGAATCTTCAATTTTTTTTAAATATTTGATCATTTATGGTTTTCGAGCTATGTTTGTGATGCAAGCTGCTTTGTGTCGGTTAATTATTTTCTCCTAACAATGGATGAAGACAGATTTTTCATGCTCGTTTTATTAGACCAGGCAACTATAGTTTCATTAGAAAGCTTGCGATCATCAGCAGGAGCGGATGGAGTTATCAAGTGGTTCTGTTCATGCCTCAAAATCTATTCAAATATTGGTTTTAGGTAACTGATCATCTATCCCAAAGAGGCTATCATGAGGGTCAGTTTTGTCACCTCTCCTATTCAAAATAGAAGTTAAGTTAGTAGAGATAGTTTGGAAAGGAAACAGGGACTTATAGTGCATTCAGAATCAGATCGAATCAGACTCTGTACTGTGCTCTTCATGTCACTGTACATTGCTGAAATCAGAAAATAATAAGAACAAGCTACCTATGGCTGAGTTCATACAGGATCAAAATGAAATTAATAAGTTGGGTGAAACAACCAAAAGAGTTGACAAGAGGAATATCTGAATCCATGATTGAGGGAGTATTTCTACTGTTTATCATTTATGTCTGCAATCTTGGAATTTTATTAAATCTAGGACTGACTTTGGAAACCCAGATAACAGTTATAGCAAAATTTGATTTTGAATACAAGTCTAGCTGTCATCATTCTTGCCTGTATCGTTTTAAGACTAGACTGCTGTAATGCACTTGATATGGGACTGCACATTGGTATCACAATGGAAGCTCCAGTTAGTCCAAAAAGAAGCCAACCATAACCTGAGTAGTGGCATGCAGGGAGTGTAGAGAAGAGCTGTGGCCTCCCTCGGAGCCTGGGCCTGAGGAAGGGCCTGGACGCCCCCCCTGGACAAACCTAGGAACTGCAGGGCTCCAGCCCCGGAAACAGAAGGGTGGAGCCCAGACAGGAAGGGGAAGTATAAAGGCTCAGCCAGAGAGCTCAGTAGGGAAGAGAGCTGCTGAAGGGGAAGGATGTGGCTCCTCACCGTCGGTGAGTCAGAGAGAACCAGGCCCCTCCAAGGAGGCCAACCCCGTCCCCTCCAGCTGGATGGCAGGACGGCCTGCCCAGTTTACCGGGGCCCAGTGACTGGGAAGGGATCCCTGAGGCAAGGGGGGGGGAAATCGACCCTGGGTGCACCAGACCCCAGAGGCAGGGAAACACCCTGCAGAGGACCATGAGGAGCTGCTGGAGCCCTGTGACCTCGAGGAGCTCCCCTCGGCCGAGGGCCTCAGTCCACCAGAGGACCAACTGGCGGTGCTTGGGCCCTATGACCTCGAGGAGCTGCCTTCAGTGGAGGAGACCAGGAGCTGCCAGACCTACCTATGGACCTAGAGGGCCTGGTTGGGATCCCCCAAGCCATCTACCCCGAAGACCTGGAGGACGACTCGGTGGACCCAGGTACCCCAAACCCTGGGTTGGGAGGAAGTAGCCCAGGGGCGGCTGGCTGCCGCCTAGTGAATGGCGGAGCCGCCCAGGGTCAGCGCGTTTCGGCAGGAGCCCGGCTGACCGCAGTGGCAGATCCCTCTGCCACTGAATAGGGCCCTGGGCTGGGACGCAGTGGAGTGGGTGGGCCTACGCCCCCCTCCCTCACCCGTTTCCCTAACCACCCGGAGCATTCAAACCCCTAGCAACCCTCTACAGAGGTTTGTGTACTGTGCCTGCCCTGCCCCGCCTGGGGGCCAGGGCCAACTGACTCTTTTTGTGCCTGCCCCGCCCTGCCTGGGAGCCGGGGGCAATTGACGCTGTAAGGAAGAATGCCCGCTGCAGCTAATTCCCCTAAGGCACCTGAAGGGGGCGCCCTCCCGGCCCACCGGTGACACGGGAGCCTACAAGGAGGATGTAATATCAATACTCTGAACATTGTACTAACTCCATATGTGTTTCCGAGAGGAATTCAAGGCATTGCTTAAAACTACAAAGGCCAATTACCCGATAGACTGTCTCTCTCCCATACTATCACATTGAAAATCAGCAGAAGTGGTCAGGTTGAATCTCCTGGAACCACAGCCCTTGTGAAGGGTCCTAAATGCTGAAATATACTTCTCTTTTTTGGTCTACCAAAGACTAGAATAGTTACCCTTTTGGGCACACTGAAAAGTCTATCTTTTCTTCACAAGTATTTAGATAGGTTGTGGGTTTATAGATCTGGAACCAGTGGTTGAAGATCAGACGCTAGAGTCTCATGATATCGTTGGTAAAAGTGGCTTTTTCCCTCTGAGAGCACCTCTTAATAGGAAATACTGATTAACGGACACTTTGTATTGGAAGTGTCTGATTTCTAATTGGGGGTTTTACAAAAATTGGGAATTCTAGGTAGGAATAAAGTCAAGTTAATAAATGGAGAGCATAAAGTATAACTCTACAGGGTAAGTATTCAAGGCATATCATGTTCAAGGTATTTAGGCACAGGCAAAAGAACACATCACAACTCACTTTTAAAAATGCAGACCTGGATATCAAAACTTTTAACAATGCTATAAAAGTGTTTCCCTTAAATGTTTTTCATTAGAGTTTAACCAAATTTGAACCATGGAATTTGCTTCTCAGGCATTCATCCATCCATTCCCACATCAGCTGAACTTTTTTTAAATTCCTCATTATAATTGATCCCTTCAGCCTATATTCTGTAGAATAAAAAAGCATACAACTCCAAATGCAGAGCAGGGACAGATGAAAAACGCAGAGCTGTGAGTATACGTAAATGCACCTTTTACCCTCTCAGAAATGGGACTACTTTCTCCACTGCAAAGAGAACGCATTTTTGAATTAACTCAAAATGGCAAAGATTTCAGCACAAATAGGCTGAAAATCTTTTGAAAACGTTTTGAAACCACACACGAGTACTTTTGCCATTTACTGTAACTATTTCATGCACTTGCATGTGTGAACCCACAAAAACCTACTTCCGAATTGTATACATCCCTATTTACCTAACTCCATCAAAGCTCATCTGCTCCTTCTAATTTACCCAGCAATGAAATCATAAAGCTGAAGTTGTGAAATAAGTAACAGCATCAGACTGAGATGACAGACAGAAGCCCTTTGCACTCTTCTTTAGAATAAGGACTTAGCAGTATCATAAAGGGGATTCAGGGAGGGGTAGAAAAGCACTGTAGAACTGTGAGGGAAAGGAATTTGTGCAAGAAAAATTAATTTGCAATACCAATATCTTCATCATAGTATAAGGAATACAGGTAAGATACCAGACAAGCACACCTTTTGTGTGTGTTTTTTTTTTTTTTTTTCTCAAAACTTTTCCAAGTGTGTACCCTTGTGATAAGATTTCATGGCATCTGCAAGTTTGTGAATGTACTAATGGATGTAAACAATTATCAGAATAGCCACCCAATTTTGAAAGATAATTGGTCAGAATAGTTTCATATTCTATTTCTGAGAAAATTTTGTTAGCCCTTAAAGAAGACCTATTATGAATGAGATGATATTCTTAGACATCTCAAAGGCTCGATATTTAGAATCAGTTTCCTTTCCAATTTATCAGGCTGTGAAACTTGCCCACGTGCTCAGGGTTTAACTGATCGCCATATTTGGGGTCGGGAAGGAATTTTCCCCCAGGGCTGATTGGCCTGGGCTCTGGGGGTTTTTCACCTTCCCCTGTATCACAGGGCATGGTTCACCTACCGGAGAATTCTCTGTATCTTAAAGTCCTTAAATCATGATTTAAGGAGGTAAATAACTCAGTCATATGTTAGTGGCCTATTGCTGGAGTGGGTGGGTGAGGTCTTGAGGCCTGCATTTTGCAGGAGGTCAGACTAGATGATCGTACTGGTCCCTTCTGATCTTAAAGTCTATGAGTTCAACAAGTTTCTGTGTTATTTGAAAATTAGCTGGTCTAGAGACTAACAATCTATTCACATCTGGCAGATTAAGACTCCTGAGAATCAAGAGGAAGCTTTGCTTTACATCATCATTTCAAAAACAAAATTAGTTTGCAACTGCAGCTAGTTTCTCCTCATTTTAAAATGAGGAAAAAATACCTTCTCCCTCTGAAATTCCTCTTTCCTCTATAGCCATCAGGTGCTCTCATGAAAAGAAAAAATGTGCACTCTATAAATCACAAAACCCAAAGATAAAACAACAGGCGAAAAATCCTTTTTGGCTGACTGTTGGATTATAACAGAGCTCCTACTCATCATTTACTGGAAAAATAAAAATCTACCTGCTTTGATGGCTGGACTCTGATCTCCAATTTTTGTTACGTAAGAGTATGAGGGTCTAAACCAGTGCCCCCTTATTAGCAAAGTGGCAATGACTATGATCTTTGCTGAGGGCTGCTGTTTGAAAACACAGCCAGCACTGGGATTCCTTGTCATTTAGCCAGACTTCCTGACTAGGGCTGTATGAATTATTCACTAAAAAACACCAGACAAAAAAAGGATCAAATTGTGCCTCTTTTGGAACCACAAACATCAGCTTGGGTAAAAAGTATTCATTTCCCTGGTCCTATCTCAGTTAGTGAGTTGTTAACAGGTGAGGTGTTTCTCATCTCACTTTGCGCCTGTTGTCACAGATACCAAAAATCATTCTAAATTAAAAGCTTCAATAGACCTTATGAGGCACCAGAGAATATTTGCTGAGGAGGAGCCAGGCATCATTCACTGGCTCCCTTCCTTAGATTTTCAGGTGGCAATTGGACTCAGAGAGAGCAGACAGGCATTCTTACCACCCAAAATAGTCAAGGTAAGTCCTTCCTGATCTTAGGGCATCAGAATTTAGGGTGTGGGTGAAGGGAAGAAAAAACTATATACTGCAACTTTAAAAAAAATCAGGTCTAGCCTACCTGGAACCACAAACACCATACCTGTGTTAACAACAACAACAAAAAGAAAAGAAAAAGAAATTAGAAATACAAATGTTAAGAACAGAGATGGTTATGAATAAGAGCCCTAGATCCATAGTTCCCCATGCCGTACACTGAACAGTTACAGATTTTGATCCAAACTTCTTTGACCATTCCATTGCTGGCAGCAAAAATTATAACCATTAGTTGTCAGACATGATTTTAAAATGTTAAAAAAATATACCTGACAATAGAGCATGTTCAGCCTACACTTATGAACATCATTAGGCTGGTACTAATAGGTACAAGTGGCTTGAAACACAGTAGGGAACCTGCACAACCTGTTGTGTGCTTTTTCTTCTCAAGAGTCAGTATTGCCCCCTGCCTTTTAAAATTATTTCTGGTGCTGTATAGTGGTAGGGAGAAAATATTTTAAATCTGTCTGTAGGAAAAAAGGATTTCACTTGCTATAATTTATGAAGAAAATTAGAAAAAAATCAAACATAAGGAGTGGCACTGTCCTCTATTGCATGGTATCATCGACTCGAAGGTCAGAAGACACTGATATGATGATCTAGTCTGACCTCTGACTCCCACACAATGCAGGCAACAGAACCTTCCCCTCCCCCTCCTGCAATAAACCTCTAACATTGGTATCAGAAATACTCATCTTTGTTCCACAGACCTATACTGCTACTAACCAGTAAAGATTCTCCTATAAAACAAGGAGCAGGAGCCTCTTCTTTCGAAGCAGAAGAATCTGCCTTCTCAAGAGGAACAGTCTGCATTTCAGTTAAATCAGTCTCATTGTTAGATAGAGAAAAAAGGGGTCTTCTGAAAATGCCCCTTATTCTAAGGGAAAGTATACAGTACCAGAAGACAAGATATCATGAGTTGGAATCTCTAGCACAAGGATAACTATGAAGTAAACACAAATATGAACATGGCCCAATACTTTAACCAAAGGAGGCAGATGAATATCAGCTCTCCGCCATTTTGCAGATGAGACAACTGAAGAGTTGCAAGATCATTCTATGCAAAACTGGATATAAAACTCTGGTCTCTAATATGGCAGATCCAAACCTCATCTGTCTGTCGTGTTGGCTGATATCATATAATGATAGAATGTTTTGTATTCAGACTAAATTGTATAACTCTAAGCTGGATTCCCCAAATGCTTTGTACTTATGCTAAGTTTTATTGTGGAAACTTACTATGAAGTAAAATGCAAGTAACTTCTGTTTGTGTGCGCAGAACCTGTCAGAAGCAATGTCATATGGCTTGTTTGGTCTGTGTACCCAATCCCCTTGTCTATTATTCTTTTATTTAAATAGTCACAAAACCCTCTCTGTATAATTGGGTTGTGTGTGTTAAGTGTTTTCAATCCAGTGGAAGCAAAGGGGGCAAATGCCTGACCTGGTGATAGGGGTGATGGACCAATTTTTATAGTGGGAGTGCTGAAAGCAGAAACCGCTTATTTAGTTATTACTACTTCAAGCAAGAGGTTGCTGTTGCACCCCCTAGAACCCTTACCTGGAGATGAATTCACTACTTTATGATATTTACCAGCACCTGTGTCCAGCATAAGGTGGAGGCTGCAGTTTGGCACCTTCTTTATTTTAACAAGGAAGATATAAATATAACCCAAATTCAGTTCACAATTGTGGAACAGAGCCAAGAAGTAAGCTGCAAGCCAGTTCTCCAGACAGAGTAAACTCAAACTGTTTCTCAAACTGTGTTCTGCAGAACACTGGTGTTCTGCACAATGTAAGCAGGTGTTCCGTTAAAAAAAGGGCCTGTCGGAGCCCTTTAAAATCTCCTGCCCTGTACACAGCCACAGGGGGAAGTGGCGTGGCCAGACAGCTGTGTTCAAAGGCTGGCATCAGCCCCTCTCAGGTAGGACGGGGGCCAGGGAAGAGGTTGGGGAGTCCCCATGGTATAAGCCAGGAAAGGCCTTAGGGAGCCACTGCAGTGGCAGAAGAAGGGGGGGGTGGCAGGGGTGGAAGAGGAGCCCGTGCAGGGGAAGAGAAAGGAGAGGGAGGGACAGGAGCTGATGCATGGGGAAAGACAGGGAAGGGAAGGAGTGGGAGGGAGAGGAACCGGTGCATGTGGAAAGACAGGAAACAGAGAGGGGGAAAGAAGAGGAGCTCTTCCCATTGGAAAAAAAAAACTGTCCAATATTACTTATCTTTATTTTCCAGTAGTTTTCTGTCAGAAATGTAGTTTAAAAAATTAAAAAATTTTCCATACCTAATTTGTTTTATGTTTATTTTTCATAAAAATGTTTTTTAAGCTTTAAGAAAGGACAGTCCTTTTTCGAACAAAATTGTCCTTCCTATTTTTGTACACAAGAAGGACACTAACCATCCTTCTTTCAAGGATGGTTATATTGATGTTTTCTTTTGGGTTTGTACTTAATTTTTATACTTAATTACAGGGTTGCTAACTGTCCTCCTATCGGAAAAACAGTTGCTCATTCAGATGATTTTCCTTCATTCTTCCCTCTTTATTATTTATTTATTTATTTTTGTAAAATAAAAAGACATCCCAAAAAAACTAAACTCTTTTAAATCAACTTTTGAGAAATAAGTGCAGCAATTTTTTGGTATGAAACCGCCCCCACCCTTCAGACCAGCATGTATGTGTTCCATCACTATATTCCAAACCCCAAAGTGTTCCAAAGATAGACACTACATCTTTTAATGTCTTCAAATCACAAGCAGATTCCCAACATGAAAAAGTGACTATCCTAGTTTAACTCAGTTATGTATGTCACACTCACACTCCTCTCCTTATATTTTCCATGTAAATATCGATCAGCTCACTGTTGTTTTAAGCGTAAAGAATATCAGAATCCATGGGAATGGGCCTGCAAACTAATGATGTTTTGGGGGTTTGTTCTTATATCTACTGAAGCAATGAGGAGAAACGTAAGTGGACCAGGAATCAAAATAATATCTCCCATATAACAACACTATTACTAGGGAAGACTAGAATTATATAAAACTTTCAAAATAAGATCTTATAAGAAGTGTAGTGAGGGGACAGAGGACCCCTCTGAGGGACAGGGGGAGGACCCAATGAGCCCCAAGGGGGTGGGATCAGAGCCAGGCTACCCATCAGGCTGGAAGGCAAGGGGCAAGACAGGAAGTTTAAAAGGAGGGCCCATCTGCTCAGTCCGAGCAGAGCTCTCGGAGGGGGAAGGACGTCCCTCTGACTCCTCCGGGGCTGCCTGCAGCCTGGGACCCAGCCTCGGGGAAAGGTTGCCCATAGCCTGGGACCTGGCCCCAGGGAAATAATGGCCTGCAGCCAGGGACCCGCTGACATGCCACCCAGCACTGAACCCCCAAGGACAAAAATAGGTACAAGTCAAGTTCTCTAGAATCTGAAAGGCAAAGAACAAAAGACAACATGAACTCCATTCTGGATCTTGCTATGCAGATCTAGTTGATCTGTGAAGTATTTACATATTGCTGTGAGGGACACTACAGAAAGCCCTAAAATAATTAGATACAAAAGATGCGAAGTATTCTAAGCACTATATATTTACTGCTAGGTGCTTATACACGTTTTGTTACCTGCTTTCCCATATAGCTATTTGTGGTTATGTGAGCAATTCTCTTGTTATTCAAAAAATGGAACCAGCAGACATTCTAAGCACTGAAACTTTCTACCTTTTTGAAGTTAACAAACACCTTAGTGAGGCTGAATAAACTATTCTTAAGGGTTTGTGGCTTGAATTCCAAAAGCAACTGCTTTTTGGCATGGAAAAAGGTAATAATCCTTATTTAAGGTAACAAAATGTAAAAGCCAGAGCTGAAGTTTTAAAACATAGCTGTTTTTTAATTACCCGAGAATTAAGAATCTAAAAATTGCCTTAACTTTATGCTCAGATCAGTCAGAACTCACTAAAGAGTTTCTATGCAACTTTTCACTTCTGATTTGAGACCAAGCATGAGAATTTAGCTCCAAAGGCAAATTGTATAGATGACTGAAAATAAAGGACTGATTGCAAAAGTGCCATCTGATTTAAAAAAAAAAAAAAAGTGTGCCTATAGTTAGGACTAGTCAATATTTTCCAGCTGCAACTTTTTTGTTGAAAATGCAGATTTGATTAGATCAAATATTTTTCATTTTTTAAATCAATTTCAAATGACTTGTTTGTCGAAATAAAAAAAAAAGTCAAATGTTGAAAGGCTCATGTAACCATTTATAAAACTTGTTTCAAATGTTCAAACTAGAATCACATAATCAGCAGCAGCATCCGCCATTTCCTTCTAATCCTTAATCCAGTGTTTAGGGCGCTCATCGCTGGGAGATAGGAGACCAATCTTCAAATCTCCACTCTGGAGCAGGGGCATCACTAACACTGGGCCGAGAGGGCTCATGCCCCGATTGTTTTGCCCCGAGCCTGCATTAGCCACGCTAACCGCAGGGAGATTGCACTGATCTCTCTGTTGAATCAAGTGCCCACATGCTGGGAGCTGGGGGTGGGTTGTTTTTAAATCCCCTGCAGGCTGCCCTTGGGGACTAGAAAGCTTTACACCTGGATGGGTGGGCACTTAAAAAAAATGACTTGCAAAAAAGGTTAAGTGTTACCTATTTTGCAAAAAAACAACAGAGTCCAGTGGCACTTTTAAAGACTAACTGATTTATTTATCGCATGAGCTTTTGTGGGAGAAAATTCCACTTCGTCAGATGCTTTGAAGATGGGAAACTTACAGAATGGGAGGAAATTAAATGCAGGGAAGTGTATGACATAGGATCAGGTCAGGCTGTAACAGCAAATCAAAACAGATGTTAGGATTCAAACACTGGGGAACAGCACATAGAGGAAGGTGAGGTCAAATCACCTGTTGTAATGAGAGAAAAATCCCTAGTCCCTGTTTAACCCTAAGGCAACTGAGTCAAATTTGCATACAAGTTCAAGTTCTGCAGTTTATCTTTGAAGCTGTGATTTGTTACCTATTTTGCAAGTCATTGCTATCTGGAAGTCTGTGTACTGAGTAAACTTTAACCCTTTCCTACCTAAACTGTCTGAACTTCCATGGAGGTGGGGAGCTTTTACCATTTTCAGGAGGGAGCAGTGCATGAGCAGTAAGCACTAGTAGGGGCAATGTTCAGTGGGTCCCTCTGTGCTCCCTGGGGTGCAGCCAAAGTGCCACTGTAACTGGAGTCCCTGGGCCCCTCAGGGATGACCTTAGCATAAGGCGAACTGAGGTGGCTGCCTCAGGTGCCAGACTGGGGGGGAGGGGGGGAAGGCATGCACCAGTAGGACCCAGAGTGTGGAAAATTGTGTCTGCTGCTGGTGCATATGTATTCTCTCTGCTCTAGGTGCACAGAGATGGTGGAGTTCTGTGCTGGAGGAAGGAGGGCACAAGAGATATAAGAGCAGGCAGGAGAGAAGGTGAGAGGGAATAACAGAAAGCAGGGAGAGGGAAGAGGAGGAGAAGCCTCTTATGTACCTCTCTAGCATCACCAGCAGCCTGGACTGATTAACACCAGCTTCTCCAGGAGTTTCTTGTTTCCTGCTGCTTCCCTGAACCCACTTGAGGACAACAGGCAGTCAACTGAAGTAGCAGGATCCAGTTAGGCCTTTGAGAATTGGATATCTTCCCTCACTCAGGCCCTGCTACCAGCCTGCTTATTTGTCCCCTTCAATTGAGTGTTGAGAGCCACTACAGCTGGCACAGAACAGCAGATTCAGTGAAAGAAAACGCTCCTCTGGGGCAGCATTCAGAAAAAGAAAGCAAGCAAGCAAAGGAAGCTTTTCAATCAAAGCAGGAAGGAGCTCTCCTGAGATACATAGACACAAATGTTCACGGTGTTTTGGCTCAAGCGAGGGGGCTTGGGGTGTCATTTGAGCTCCCTACCTCAGGTGCCAAAATGTTGTGAGCCATCCCTGAAGCCCCAATCCTGCCTGTGGTGGGGTCTCCCCAGCCTTTCCCATCTCTCCCCACTATGCGTCCCAAAGAGTGACATTAAGATATAATGATGTTATTGTATTATTTATGTTGCTTTTAGTGATGTCAGTACAAAGTTCACCATGTTGGTTTAAAAAAAAAAAAACAAACCAACTTCAGTTCTTCATATCAGTAAAAACTAAAATGCAAGGTTGGCAACCCTGGGTCACCGTTTCCAAATGTGGAAATGGGCTGACCAAGGAAGGGGGATACTTCGGGGAAGGGATGGACAGATGGGGGGTGGTGATGTAGGGGTGGCCTTCCCAAAGGGATGGAGTAGCTGAAGGAAGGGAGCAGGTAAAAGGCAAATGGGGGAGGTATGGGAGGGTTTAATTTGGGTGTCCCTGGGGGAAGATGGGGAGAGGGCATTCACAGAGGAACCTGATGGGAGGGAAGAGTTGGTTATTGGAAAATAGAGCTGTAAGAGGAGGCTGGGGGTTGGGGCACATGTAGGCTGAAATATATGCCTCCCTATGTCATACCTAGAGGTCTATGGGGGAAGGAGTAAATGAGGAATGGGAGAGTGTAGGAACTTGAAGTGAGGAGTTTCATCTAGGGTGAGAGGGAAGTAGAGGCAGCTGGCGGGGGGCTGGAGGCTGGATCTGATTCACAAGGGCTCTGTTATGGGGGGGTGTTTCTAGGGTATCCATGGAGGCTGATGAGATGGTCCATGCCAGCAGGAGTGTACGTAGAAAGTATGGATGGCTGGGATTTATCAGGAGTTATAAGGGCAAGATCTATGGGGTGTGGGCTGGGGGGGGTATATCACAGGGTCTCTGGTGTGTATCTAAGTAACTTGGAAATACAGTGGGGGCAGGAGTGTTTGGGGGTTGCTGTGGCATCTGTTCCTGGGGGGAGACAGTGGGGGGGGCCTGATGCCAGTCTAGGGGGCATTGGGGGTTGCGCTGGAATCGGGAGCCTGGCATGGGCTTTGGGTGGCATGTGGCAGCCCTCTCTGCCTTGCCTTCACATGGTGGAGAAGCTGGGAGGGGGCAGCTTTGGGCTTGAGCAAAAGCTGGGGGGAAATGAATAGGGGTGGGGAGGGGATTGGAATCTGGGCAAGGCTGGGGATGGGGCCTGTACTCCAAATCTTCTACAACACCTACTCAAGAAACTCCCCAAAGCAGCACAAGAACAAATCAAGACAGAGACACTGCCAGAACCCCGTCCAGGGATATTCTATCTACTACCAAAAATACATAAAAGAGGAAACCCCGGACGCCCCATCATCTCAGGCATTGGCACGCTTACAGCAGGATTATCTGGCTATATGGACTCTCTCCTAAGACCCTATGCTATCAACACACCTAGCTATCTGAGAGACACTACAGATTTCCTGAGAAAAATCCAATCCATTGATGGTCTTCCAGAAAATACCATCCTAGCCACTATGGACGTAGAGGCTCTTTACAATAACATTCCCCACAAGGATGGATTACAAGCTATTAGAAGAACCATCCAGGATGATGACACAGCTAAACTTGTGGCTGACCTCTGTGACTTTGTACTCACCCACAACCATTTCAGATTTGAAGATGATCTATACCTTCAAGTCAGTGGCACTGCCATGGGTACCCACATGGCCCCACAATATGCCAACATCTTTATGGCCGATTTAGAACAACGTTTCCTCACGTCTCATCCCAAAGCACCCCTACTTTACCTACGCTATATTGATGACATCTTCATCATCTGGACCCATGGTAAAGATGCCCTTGAAGATTTCCATAGAGATTTCAACAATTTCCACAACACAATCAAACTTAGCCTGGAACACTCCACACAAGAGATCCACTTTCTGGACACTACAGTGCAAATTAGCGATGGGCACATAAAGACCTCCCTATACCTGAAACCTACTGATCGGTATAGTTACCTACATCCCTCGAGCTTCCATCCTCGACACACCACACGATCCATTGTGTACAGTCAAGCCCTAAGATATAACCGCATTTGCTCTGACCCTTTAGACAGAGACAGACACCTTCAGGATCTCTACCAGGCATTCTTAAAACTACAGTACAAACCCACAGAAGTGAAGAAACAAATTGACAGAGCCAGACGGGTACCCAGAAGTCAACTACTGCAGGAGAAGCCCATGAAAAATAACAACAGAACGCCACTGGTCATCACCTACAACCCCCAAGCCAGACCTCTTCAACACATCATCAAAAATCTACAGCCTATTTTACAAGATGATCCCTCACTCTCTCAAGCCTTGGGAGACAGACCTCTCCTTGCTTTCAGACAGCCCCCTAATCTTAAAAGGATACTTACCAGCAACTACAGATCACAGAACAGAAACACTAAAGCAGGAACACAGCCCTGCAGCAGACCATGCTGCCAACTTTGCCCTCATATCTACACTGATGACACCATCACAGGGCCTAATCATGCCACCTACTCCATCAAGGGTTCGTTCACCTGCTCATCCACCAATGTGATTTATGCCATCATGTGCCGGAAATGCCCCTCTGCCTTATATATTGGACAGACAGGACAGTCTCTGCGCCAAAGAATCAATGGACACAAATCTGACATCAGAAATTGCAACACTGCAAAACCTGTAGGGGAACACTTTAATCTCCCTGCTCACTCCCTCAACGACTTGTTAATAGCTGTGTTGAAACAGATGAATAACAAATCACAGCTTCAAAGAGAGTCTGCAGAACTCGAACTTATATGCAAATTTGACTCAGTTGTCTTGGGGTTAAACAGGGACTATGGATTTTTCCTCGCATTACATCAAGTGAATTGACCTCCCCCTCCTCTATGTGCTGTTCCCCAGTGTTTTGAATCCTAACACCTATTTTGATTTGCTGTTACAGCCTGACCTGATGCTATGTCATACACTCCCCTGCATTTATTTCCTCCCACTCTGTAACTTTCCTATCTTCAAAGCGTCTGACGAAGTGGGATTTTCTCCCACGAAAGCTCATGCGATTAATAAATCTGTTAGTCTTTAAAAGTGCCACAAGACTCTGTTGTCTTTCTACAATAGACTAACACGGCTACCGCTTTGGTTGTTGAAGTAGTTCCACTTTGTATAAATACTTAAGTATTCAGGGGAGAAAGAACTGGAATCTAGGTGACATGCCCTCTCCTGCAGCTGAGTGCTTTATTACGCTAGAAAGGAATGCTCTCTGCCTGGCTCAGAGATTACTCAAGTATTATCACAAGATTTCCTAAACCAGATGACAATCTTAGCTTTCATTTTAATACGTTTCTATCCCTTATGGTTGCAGAGAAAAGCTTGAAATGGGAAGTGAGTGCATATTAATGCTTCAGAAACCAGAAGGCAAAATTCTTTTTATTTATTTATTTATTTATTTATTTATTTTAAAACTCACAAACCTTTTGGGCCTCTCTCATGATATTTGAATGACTGGGGTTGGCAACACTGGGAAAGAACAAAACAACAGACAAGCCTAACATCATGTACCTAATTGTTTCTTTCCCTGAGAATGTACATTAAAAACCAGACCTGTTTTCTACATTTTTTTTTCTCCCTTTCCTCTTTCACTAGAATCTAACTGGAATGAAAACTGAAGATTTACTAAATATGAGGCACACTCCTTCAGTGACAAAAGATCCATTCACTATTGAAATAAATCATGCCTTCTATAAGAATTATATATTTGAGGTATAAGAAGTTGAAAGCAGATCAATGCAGGTTAAGAAAAGGATCCTGTTCATGGCAACAGTTTCATAGCAAAAGTAACTTTTTGTAGCCGATGAGACACCCTTAACAAATTATGACCTTTGTAGTTCCAACCAAATGTATTGCTTTGTTACGTTTTTATATATTTTCTAAAAACAGTCTCACTGATGTGATCATGGTTAAGTGACTGCAAAAGGTACCAACTACTCTCAACCCACCCCAAACAAATGGAAACTGCCTGCATCCTTACTAGTCTCTATCAATCTCTGTCTTTCTGATGGGGCTGTGTCTCTGTCCTGTCACAAAAGCTCACAGATATGGAGTCGGGGTCCAAACACATCCCATTCATGGTCTTTGGTTTTGATGCCCAGAGTCACTGCCCTCTCCCTTATATTCAAAGGGTTAACAAAGCATACTTGCCACTACAAGATGGCAGAATTTCAGCAAGCTTTACAAAGGATTTTAACACCTTCTGACAAGATGGCCAACAGAAATGCCATTCACTGTTACCCCACAGCCCAGCCCCCCACAACCTTTCTAAGTTAGTCACTCCACCAAGATGGGCCCTCTTTCACTTTCAACCTCTCCACTGTGTTTTTGTACTGTACTTTCCAAGTGCCACAACATCCCAGGAGTTGTCAAAATTTGAGGCCACCTGTTATTTTTATGACAAACTTGTGTGTTTATTTCCATTTCTTCTCATTTCGCTACGTTTTGTATCCCTCTCACACATATCTGCGTGTCAGTCTCTTCCCACTGTTTTTCCTTATTCTCCTCCTGGATCCGCCTTCTCATTGCCCCCACATTGGTGTTTCAGTCTCTCTCTGCCAACCGTCTCACCACACCCTTGCTTCCCCTATTTCATTTAACATCAGTAATTTATCTGGCTGCTTTGAAAACATATTGGGAAAACAAACAGATGAAAGCAGATTAAAAAAAAACCCACCAAAAATCCTATTTCATTGCCCCTAAATTGGCCAAATATTCCTTGAATAAAGGCACAAGTTTAATAAATTCCAGGATTTTTGGTTTGCCTCCATCTAGGTTTGGAATATCTTGTGTATAATTTACTATGTGCCTGAGGGGTGGACATTTTTAGAGTGAGAAAAATCAAATGTATTTGTTAAATAAGTATGCAGATGAAAACATTATAAAGAAAGTATGAGAAGAATAGATTAAATAAGTCACTTCAAACAGTGATATTTCATATTTTGATTGACATATGCAGCTATTCAGTTCTCTAACCAGGATTTGTCTTAACATACATTCTGTTACATAGCATGCCTCCCACAGTGACCTTCAAAAGGACTTTCTTAACTATTTGGGCACCTTGAATATATTTAATAAAGCAACATTTGTACATTTTAAAGAGAAAAATTTATTCTTTCATATTCTGACGCATTACTGAAAAATACTGGTCTTGCCAGAAAACTTCTGGCACTTACAGGATGAAGGAAACAGACATCCCGATATGTCAGATTTTTATTTTAAAATACATAATAATCTGACATTTTTCCACATGCTGACAATCTTTAGCATGTTACACCAAAACCTTTGAGATGAACTACTAATAGATACCATTTTGCAGTACACAGTGGCCAAATTTTCACAAACGTTTTGTAAATATGCACCTACAATTTTATATGCAGAAACCAAATGGAATGTTATGCCCAAATATACAACAGAGTGTGCAAAAATATGGTCACATTTTTGTACACCATCTGTTACATGCACACAAATCAATGCTGTCTATAGGTATACATGCATTTAGCCTTGGCTGAAACACATCAAGGATTTGCACACTTAAGGTGGAGGCATACAAACGTGTGCATGTACAACTTTAAATAAATGAATCTCTATGTCTAGCTGCATAATTTCAGTGTCTGAGTTAAGACTCCTTTTAAAATTTGACAATAGTTGCAGGGCCAAATTAAGGCCCTGGTGGGGGGCAGCGCAGCCACTCTTATGCCCTGCACCCCCCCATGGTCTTGCACAGCCTGGGAGGGATGGAGCAGCCCAGCCAGCGCTGGGGAGGGGAAGCAGGGTCTGCAGCTGAAGAAGGTCTGGGTCCCATGGTCTGGCCAATGCTGCAGCAGCCTGGTGGTGCAGGCTCACAGTCCGGCCAGCCATCGGTGGACCCTCGGGCCAGAGTCCTCGACACTCTTGCCTTGCTCCTGGGCTGGCTGATCTGGAGCAGACCAGCCAGCCCAGCACTGGGCAAGCCAATGGTGGACAGCGGCAGTGCACTGGTTGGCCAGGGCTGGATTTTGATGGGGCCACGTGGCCCACCTTTAAGCTGGGGCCTGCGGCTACAGCCCCTAAAACCTCTGCCTTAGTCCAGCCCTGGATAGTTGAAGGTAACTTATGAAAGTAGAGGATGATGGGCGTAAGGAGAGTGTGCATAAATGCATAAAAAGTTGTTTGGGGGGAGAATTTAAGAGCAAAATTTGTGGCTATTTACCAATTTCTGCACTTAAGTCTCCTAGTCCCAGTCACTAAACACAGGTCACAGATAAGCACCGAACACGTTTCTCCATCTACTGTACTATCTCCCTTCCATCTCAGAGCTCGCTGAACATGCTCTTTACTGTCTTGAGTTCGCCTTGTATTCTATCCTAGATCTCTTCCAATCCAGTGTCCACCCCTTGCAGTCTAGTGAAACCTCACTCAGACACTCGAATGACCTCTTTCTAACCAATCTTCAGAATTAGGCCTGGTCTACACCAACCACTGATTTCAGCAACAGTCGACAGATGATATGCAAGTTACTGTACGTAGCTTGTGTATCTCCAGTCGACTTCCTAATATCTATTTACTGCAGCATCCCCACTGCCAGAGGCGGCTTTTGGGGTAGGTGAAGCAGGCGCAAGCCTAGGGCCCCAAGCAGTAAGGGGCCCCATTGCCTGCTTCGCCTACCCCAAAAGCTGTATCTGCCTCAGTTGGCAGCAGGAGGAGGCGGCGGCTTAGGGGGCTGGAGATGCGTGGGAGGGAGCTGGGGCTGGAGGGAAGGGGCAGAGTGGTGAGGGGCCCCTTCATGGGCCCATAGGGGGCCCCGCAATGGGCCTTCGCCTAGGGCCTCCAGTAGACTCATAGACTCAAAGGTCAGAAGGGACCAGTACAATCATCTAGTCTGACCTCCTGCACAATGCAGGCCTCAAGACGTCACCCATCCACTCCAGCAATAGGCCACCAACCTATGACTGAGTTGTTTACCTCCTTAAATCATGTTTTAAGGACTTTAAAATACAGAGAATTCACCGGTAGGTGAACCATGCCCTGTGCTACAGAGGAAGACAAAAAACCCCCGGAGCCGAGGCCAATCAGCCCTGGGGGAAAATTCCTTCCCGACCCCAAATATGGTGATCAGTTAAACCCTGAGCACGGGGGCAAGTCTCAACAGCCAGTTACCCAAGAAACAATTCTCTGTAATAACTCAGAACCCACCCCACGTACTCTCCCTTCTTAGGCCACTTGTATATCCACCACCCGTAGTCAAATATCAGTCAATTTCCAAAATAGGCTAATCATACCATCCCCTCCATAAATTTATCAAGCTCAGATTTGAAAGTAGCTATGGTTTTTGCCCCCACAACTCCTCTTGGAAGGTTATTCCAGAACTTTACTCCTCTAATGGTTAAAAACCTGCGTCTTATTTCAAGCCTAAATTTCTTGATGGACAGTTTGTTCTGGTGTCCATATTGGTGCTGAACTCAAATAATTTCTCTCCCTCCCTGATATTAATCCCTCTGATGTATTTATAGAGGGTTATCATATCTCCCCTCAACCTTCTTTTGGTTAGGCTAAACAAGCCAAGCTTCTTAAATCTCCACTCATAGGGCAGGTTTTTCACTCCACAGACCATCCTTGTAGCCCTTCTCTGCACCTGTTCCAATTTGAATTAATACTTTTTAAACATGGGGGACCAGAACTGCATGCAATATTCCAGATGGGGTCTCACCAGTGCCTTGTACAGAGGCACTAACACCTCCCTGTCTCTACTTGAAATACCTCTCCTGATGAAGATTTCATCTGCATAATGTATCTAAGACATGGCCTTTCTTATCCATCCATACAATTACTCTCGTCCAGATTCTCACCTGGTATCTCTATTACTGCAACATCCTTTTCTCTGGCCTTCACAAATGCAACCTTGCCCTGCTCATATGCATTCAGAATGATGTTATAAAGCTCACATCAATTCAGCCTGTCCTGCTTCCCCCTCATGCTTGGGAGACACTCCCTATAAACATCCATGAAGTTATCTCCAAACCCCACAGACTCTCCTTTGCCATGATGTCCACAAAAAACTTAACAGTTTGGCTGCTTCTGTGCCAAGACAGCAAAATCTCATTCTGACCAATATTGACTAATTATTTCCTTTTTCTCCCCCAACTATTGTCTCTTGTCTTATGCATCTGTTTATAAGCTCTTTGAGACAGAGACTTCCTTTTTTATTCTGTGTTTGCACAATGCCTGACACCAGTTCCTGGTCCGTGAGTAGGTTCTCCTACATGCTACGATAAATAGTAAAAGTGGAACCTGTACTCAATATGATGCAATTATATAATATGTAATTGCAATATATGCAGAAATAAACCATGATAGATGCTCCATTCATTGAATTCTAGCAATTGTTAGGCAATAGACTATACACAAATTACTACAAAAATGGTAAATTATACTAGTTTGTTCTCTGTAGGTACCTCTAAACCAAACACATTCAGTGAAGTTTGAATTCCTCTACCATTAACAACAAATAGCTTGCGCATACAATGAGTTTTTAATGTCATGTATTATTATGCTTTATCCTATTCAGAAGATTAAAAAACTCCAAACACAATGATTACACATACACATTCATTTTAAAACTAAGTTTTATTCCTCCTAGAAGCTGGACTCCAGAAACTACAAGTTATTGATTTATAACTCTTTCAGACTACATTAAGTATGACTATGTGTAGCTGCTGTAATTCTACTCTGCTGTGTACTTTTACGGGACATGTTCCTAGAAGATGCTGAGCACCCTCAACTCCAAATGACTTTAATAGAAGGTTTGAGTGTTCTGTGCACCCCAGCTAGTGCTCACAGCACCTCGCAAAACTGAGTCCCATATATGGTCCAAATCAATTTCTCTCTGTGTTCTATAATGGAGATTGTGTTATTCCATAATCTGTTCTCTCATTTTTCTTTGATGAAACCCACTCTCCTTGGACACTTATTATGTAGAGCTGAAATAACTATATCAAAAAATGTAGTAAGAACATCAAGTGTGACTGCATGTACCCTTATAATTTGATCTATTACTGTGTTGTCTATTAATGTGAGCCATTATACTCTGCTGTGTACAGAGGTTAAAGTAAGGGGGAAATGCACTGGAATGCAGTTCTGGGGCCCACAAATTTGAGGGACCAGAGTTCCAGGGCCCCTAAAAATAGAAAAATCCGGTGGCACACATGTTCCATCCTGCCCTGGCTGCTGGCAGGTCCTACACCCCACCATTGTTAATCACAATACTTATTGTGTTATGCAGTATTTGCTAGTTTGTGACAATAATTGCTATAGACATAAACAACATATAAAATTATAAATATTTTTATGGAGCGATAACCGATGTATGTGGTACTGAGAAGTGGTTGCAAATGCCTACCTGGGCTGGGGCCCACACATGCATGAAGGGGGCCCAGACAATACGGGAAGGGGGCCCGGAGATTAGGAGGGTTCCAGGGCCTGTCAAATTACACTTTAACCACTGGCTGTGTACTAATTTTCCAAAATATTATATGAGCTGTAGCATTTGGGGCCATTATTATGGAATAGGCAATTTTGCTTTAATAAGAAAGGTGACAGATTTTTTTTTTCTCATTTGGTGCTAAGTAACTATTTATGATGAGGTGATGGAGCCATACCACTGTAGAAGTACCAAGACACGGGCTACTAACTGGAGTCCCCAAGTGCACCCAGGTTGTGCATACACTGCTACACCCCCTTTGAGGGTGGAAGCTTATTTCTCTCTCACAAGGAGTAAGACTAGACCTCCTGAGGCTGAAATTGTGCTTGGTCCTTACATGGGTTGGGTAAGGGGGAAGTCCCTGATACCCTTCTCTCCACACTTCGCAAGACTGGTACAGAATTTGGACATTAATAACCAAAATGTCTTAATCAACACTCGATAGGAGACACTGCTGGGCAAGGAAAACCAAGTAGTCTGTTTTTATAATAGAGTAAGAGTTTTCTAACAGATGAGAAACAAGTTTCAGAGAGGTAGCCATGTTAGTCTGTTTCAGCAAAACAAACATGGAGTTCTGTGGCATTTTTTAAATATTATAGTTTTTAACATTTTAAAGACTCTTAGTCTTTAAAAGTGCCACAGGACTCCTTGTTTGTTTAGATGAGACACAGTTGACTTTTACAACCAGGAAACGAAGTGATGGAGGATGAGTGGCAGGAAAGCACTAGGTGACCGACCAACCAACCGAAGATCCTTCAGCATCTATCCCCTTTAAAATTAAAACATGAAAACAATAACAAGAAAAATGGTTATTGAGGGCGCATTAATCTCAAAGATGAAAAGATTTTAAAAACTGAATGTACTTTGCTAGATTGCAATAAACTAACAATTCATGCAGGACCAGGTTGCTATCTGCATGTTTGATTGGATTAATTGTCAACTCTAAAATATTTTGGCTAATCTGAACACAGAACTAATATTAGGCCCTACTAAATCAGAAATAAGGTCTGATCTTTATTTTCATGAGGCTTTTCACAATAAGCAATCACAGGACTAAACAAACAGAGTTCCATAGCGCACTGAAGTGTACTATTGAACAATTCAATTGGATATGGAACTCAGATTTCCTAATTTAATTTTAAAAGCATTTCTTGATTTAAAACAATTTTCAGTCACAACATCCTTGTAATGTAGGCAAGTCTGACACACATTTGAGCACATATGACGAGAGAGAGAGAAAAGTTACATTATTTCTATAAAGTTATACAGTAAGTTAGTAATAGAGTGGGGGAGAGTTGTTTTCCCCTTCATTCCCAGGCATATAGTCTAGCTATTATAAAGTGTTCCCTCTCATGCTATAGAAAGCCATTAACAGTTGCTTCTTCACTGGACAGACCTGTAAACAGAGAATATCAAATATTGTGCTGAACTACTGAAATATTGTACAGGTCAACTAATTCAAAAATCCACATTTTAAAAAAAGCAAGTATATTACTTTTGTTGCACCAGTTAATATAAAATGAATGTTAACACCACTAAAAGCTAGTCCATCGTTTATAAATAGCATGACATCCTTAAAATTTTGATATTTTTAGAGTAAAATTACTGTATCTTAAAGAAATTTGCCATATACATCTATACTTTTGGAATTCTTGGAAACAACTATCTTTGAAATTGCTAATAAACCTAAGCAGCTTCTTAAAACAATTTGACATCTACGATCAGTAGAAGCATGGATTACTTTTAAAAAGGTCATTATTCTAGAAAAACCATTTATTCTTTAATGAAATGCTACATTTTATAGCTTGTCACTTAAGTTTATCCTAAATTATACTGTTATGGAACATCATGGCTTAATTGTGAGGAACAGTGTTATAGCTAAAGTTAACAAAAAAACAAATCATAGGTGAAGGTTTGATCATTATCCTTTTCTATACAGTTGTCAAATTTTCCAGCCCTCAGCTAGAGATCCCACACACTGTGTGAATGCAAAACACTAATGCATTCTTGTTTATATTGCAAGCATTGCTTGGATATGCATTAGCCAAGACATTGATATATTATCTCTCACTATCAAATAATTCCAATTTCTCTTTATTAACTATTTTTATATGAGCCATCTCAAGAAGACAAGAGACCCTCATTATTATATGTCTATGTAAAAATAAGTATTGCAATTTCTATTACAGAGATAATAAGCGATCAAAAACACAACAGCAGATCATGAAAAAAGTGCAGAAGCTGCAATGTACAAGAAGTAGAAATATTTCAAATTCCAAAATCAAGCAAAAGCTATGAAAAACACTAGTTCTGTGGATGCTGCTTCAAAACAATAAATTACATTAGTCTCTAAGAAGATACCAAAATTCTTCACTGTAAAGAAAAAGATAAGTACTGATATAAAACTATTTGTTGAAAATGTTCAGCGTGAACTGCAACACTCAATATGCATGGAGAATATATTTTTCAAAATGAATTACAACCAGCTCCAGTTAATACACTGCATAATTTGATAGATGAGAAAGGCTATGTGGTCACTTAGGCAGAAGGAGACGTTGTATAGTTTAATTAGGCATGGATTTAGACAAACATTCAAAATTTGTCTAAACCGTATGTTGCTATGTGTGGAGTTTGGATTATCTCTTTCAAGGGCAAAGCCAGCCTCAGGGGAAGAGCTCTGACTGCAATGACAATTAGGAAGTTCAGCAGTTATCTGCACTTGGGATTGCAGATATCCTTTCACAAGACTGGGATTTTACATTTAATACTATGTGTAGAAAAATGTAGTGATGCTACTTAACCTCTCAAGTTTTGTATGCAATATTATTTTACATTGAAGTCCATTTGTAGAAATAAAATCCAGAAATTATAAATGGAAGAGAAAACTGTCAACACCACAAAAGAAACCAAAAAATTATTCTCCTTAACTGCTGATGATAGGACAAGAAGCAATGGACTTAAATTACAGCGAAGGAGGTTTAGATTGGACATTAGGAAAAATTCCTAACCATCAGGGTGATTAACCACTGGAATAAGTTGCCCAGGGAGGTTGTTGAATCTCTATCATTGGACATTTTAAAGAACAGTTTAGACAAACACCTGTTCAGGGATTGTTTAAGATGGTACTTGGTCCTGCCATGAGTGCAGGGGACTGGACTTGATGACCTCTCATGGTCCCTTCCAGTTTCTATGATTCTGTGTTAGACCTATCTATAGGTGTCTGTTATGGCTGAGAACCTGACAAAATATTCAGAGTAATCAAACACTACCTATAAAAACAGAGGATCATAACATCCATGGAGACAAAATGAGTGAGGTAATATCTTTTATTGGACCAACTTCTATTCACGAGACAAACTTTTGAGCTACACAGATATCTTCTTCAGGTATACATATGTCTATTGCAACATGTGTA
Organism: Pelusios castaneus; assembly: GCA_007922175.1. Lineage (NCBI taxonomy): Eukaryota > Metazoa > Chordata > Testudines > Pelomedusidae > Pelusios > Pelusios castaneus. The sequence continues at coordinate 6,739,929 of ML685764.1, forward strand.
CCTCATCCAATGCACTAACTGCATCAATAACAACTACGTGAGTGAAATGAGAATCACTAAACTCTCAAATGAATCCACACAGAAAAATTAGGGAAGACAAAAACACCATATCACCCATTTTTTTAAATCAGTTAGTCAATCTATATCTTGCGTTTCACTCTTTGACAAAGAAAATCTGTACAACAGTTTTAAAAGACAAGCCTGGGAGCTTAAATTCATAATTTTGCTAGAGATTAAAAATCATGGATTTAATAAAGACATGGATTTATGTTTATTATAACCGTCTATAACCCACCCTTTTTTCTCCTGACTACAGAGTAACACCTAGCCACTTCACCTTGCATGGTCTCATACAACATGTGTTAACTACTTATGCTAAACAATCTGTTCCATCTTGTATTTAGCTGTGACACTGCGAGTACCTTTCCAGAGCTGATGAAGAGTTTTGTGTAGCTTAAAAGCTTGTCTCTCTCACCAACAGAAGTTGATTCAATAATAAGTATCACCTCACCCATCTTATCTAATATTTTGGGACCAGCATAGTTAAGAGAAGACAGTTGTAGTAAAGGGTCATGGCCTCCCTCAGAGACAGAAAAGGAGAGAAGGGAGGAGCCAGAGACTACCTGTCCATCAGGCCAGAGCTCCCAGCGGGGAAGGATGTCTTCCCTCTCTCAGGACCAGTATCCTAAGGAGGAGATGCCTGCGGACTGGGAGCCTGTCCCCATGTACTGCCAGTCAGCCGGCCTTCCACAGGCGCCAGGAAAAGACCCCGCCGGCCTGCGACATTGAGGAGTTACCAGCAGCCTGGGATCCGGAGGCGCCCCCTGGACTGACACCCCCTCCCCAAAGGCCCTAGTGGTCTTCTCTGAGACCACCAACCTGGAAGAGCTGCCAGCTGCTGACAACAGGGAGGAGACCCCAGCAGGTAAAGAGCTGGAGGAACTGCCACCTGCGGATACCCATGATGAACTACCAGACCTACTGCCTCCAGATGACATAAAGGGGTTCTGCAACTTACCCCTGGGGGATTACCCTGATGAGACCAAGGGGGATGAGGCTGAAGAGGTACCACTGGGAGAGGGGGTAGGAGGTAGCCCAGGAGAGCTGAATCACAGGCGCTCCAACCTGATGCCAGTGGGGGAGTCAGCGTGTTGCAGTTGGGACCCCACTGACTCCCTGGCTGAGCCTGAGGCAGCGACTAGGGCCGTGGGCTGGGATAGGAGATGGGTGGGCCGGCATCCCCATCCTCCTCTCCCCACCCAGAGCAACACTGCTCATCTGCACCTACTCCCTGAGACTGTCTACTCGCTTGAATCCTAAGAGAACTTGATCCCCTAACACGAGAGACTGTTTGTGGGCCTGCCCCACCCAAAGGGGGCCAGAGACTATTTGTCAGGTCTGGGGCGTGATGGCCCCACCTGTGGAGGGGAGGGGAAGGTGTGACCACCACCCTACACTGTGAAACAACAAAAATATCTTCAAGTTATCCCACAATTTGATATCTCTTCCATTACTAAAAACATCAGGACAATAATGGAAGGTCAATATTTGAACTGTTACTAGCTCCAAGGCTGTTTATCGTTCTGTGGCATATACTATGACTGGTTTATTATTTAACAGAAAATCTTCCTCATGATGTAGTCATGCTGTATGCTCTGAGAATCACATTCCTGTTCTGTAATTAGCAGAAGTACTATGCGATGTTTGAGAACTGTGTGTGCATATTTAGAGAAGACCTATGTGATCATTTAGATACACACAGTTAGCCAGGTCTATTGACTGCTGTCACTTTCAAACACCTCACCCAGGTTATATATTAATTTGGAACACCATATTTTGTGGTCCTTAACTCCAGAGTGTGGTGCTGTATGTAAAGCCAGGAGGTAACTTATAAGGAAGTGCGGTAAGTGGGGGTATAATTGTATAAATAACATGCTTAATTTTGCAAGATTCTTTCAAAGGATTAAAGATGCACATGTTCAGCAGAACTGCTCAAGTGACCATCTGTATTGCTCCCTCAAGGATAAGAGTTTGGAAAACTGGGTAGTTGGCCATGTTATAAATGTGATCATTGTTTCATTATCACAGAAAATGACCACAAGAGTTGGCAAATGGAACCCCCTTCTCCCCATTAATTCACCTGTCCCACTCTTGCCAATGTGGAGTGGATCCTTGTAGTATATTCTCAACTGTTTTTTGTTCAATATAAATAAATGACTCAGATTAGGGGGCTTTTTCACACTAGGAGAGTTTTAAATAGACTAAATAGCCACTGCCAATTTCTAGAGAGGACTATGTCCCACCCCCATACCCCATCCCTTCCTTGTTGCCACAATCTGCTACCATCCTTCGTCTTCCTTCATATCCACCGTCTGAACCTACCACATCTCTACAGGCAGCACTTTTGTTCCTATTTAATATTCACTGTGTGAATGGCTTTTCTTTCTCCAACACTGAAATCAGTTTGTATTTCATGCATACATATCCTTCCTGATTTTCATAGGCCAGGTCTACACTGGTCGTAAAATTTGGCAGCAGTTGACTAGAGTAACACAAGCGACCCAGAGCAGTTTACACAACACCCATTGACTTCCTAACTCGCCTTCAGAGCAGTGTTTTCATTGTGCTGTGCCTACGGGAAATGTGTTCCCATCAACGCAACACTACGCCACTTAGTAAGCTGATCTCCAGACTGACCTAACAGGTCTTAACTGACTGCTAAATCAATTCAGAAAGATCGATCTGATAGCAGCAAACTTGCTGCTGTCAGCTTAGACATGAACATATAGACAGTACAACACTGCACATCTTCCAACATGGACTAACTTGGGTCTTTCAGTTGCAATTCCATATTCTAGGTGTAACACATTTTATTGCTAGAGATTTCCTTTTTGCTAGTTGGAAATCATCAGTACCCTACTCTTCCAGACTGCATCCCCAGAGATATCATATGTTCACACAGAGATCTCAGATCATGCAGGACTTTGAAAAACAATTGCAGCTAGACGACGACCAGAAGAAACTGGTGCTGTGCGAGATTAAAAATTAAAGCGAGCTAATTTCAGAATAAATGGAAGTGGTAACTATACCAATCTCAGTAATTAAGGTAAAATATGACAACATCTATGAATAAGTAAATAAAGTGCAAAGTAAACAGCACACTCAGATCTGAAATAAGCTTTTTGGGGTAGGGCTGTCTTTTCGTTCTGTTTCTAGAGCTCCTTCTTCAATGCATTCTGCTCGATAACCGGGGTTCCTATGCACTGGTGTAATACAAATCAGGCTCACCAACAGGGTGGGGCAAAGAGGGCAATTGCCTAGGGGTCTGACTATTTTAAAAGGGCCCAGGCCATGGCCTGTGAGAGGAGCTTCCCCTTGGAAAGACTAGCTCCTTAACCTGCCTTTTCCAGCCATGGACCCACCCACAGTCCACCCCAGACCCCACCCTGTTTCTTGCTTAGCCCACTCACCACTGTATCCCTCCCTCCTCCAGCTTGGTCCCATCACTTGCTGTGTCCCTCCTTCCTGCCCCCTCCCCCCCACGGGCTTAATTCTCTTCTTCTCTTCCAAGCACCCCGCTCTCTGCTTGGGCTTCCTGCCACTCCATTCCTTTCCCCGCCCCATTTGCTCCATGTGTTTGTCTATGATCACACTTCCTTATAGTCTGAAAGAAGCCAGATAAATAAGTAAAAATGTTAAATAGCAGATTACAAGTTTCAAGTGCCTGTCAGTGGTATGTGAATGAATCATACAGGTTGATTTCAATGTACAGAGAAGATTTCAAGGACTCAGACAAGTTGTCAGTGGTTCAATTTGCCTTTGTCATGATGAGTGAGCAACAGACTGTAATAATACAGAGGGGCACACAGAAAGACTAACATCAGTTCAGTCCGATGTCCTTTGCAGATTGCTGGCAGGATACCTGATCGTGGAATAACAGCTATTTAGAATTACAGGCATAAGTCTCAAAAGGAGAAAAATTAGACGGACATTTCTGACATCAGATATGTTCAGACAATTCCCACTGACGTCAGGGGAACTTCACACGTGTCTAAAGGTAGAATTGGGGCCAAATGAATATAAAATTATGAAATAGCTGTGCCTGAGGATAGGCCTCAACAAATCTGCCACACACCTAGGTGCCAGGCCAAAAACTCAGGCGCCCCTTGGTGTGCAGTCCGGAAGGCCGCCCCCCTCCATAAACTGCTATGGCCAGATACTTTCAGCACTGGCAGAGTGGTGCACAAAAGACACCCCCCACCCAAAAAAAGGCACTGCCAGTGGCGCTTTCAGGGGTGGTGGGGGAGAGAGAGAGAGAGAGAGAGAAGGCACCGCTGAGAACATCAGTGCTGCCGGCTCTTCTTTTAGGCGCTGGGGGCATTCACTGTCCTGGCTACCGTATCACTGCTAGGTACCAGGGGAAAAATCCTGGGCTCCATTGCAACCCGGCACCCAGGATTTGTTGAACCCTACATAGGAAAGTTTCCTCTTAATGCCCAGTAGTTAAATAAATCAGCTTATTCCTCAAGCGTAGGGGTTAAGATTCCTTTTAAAACTCTTTTATATTTATTATAACAATTCTCAATATTTTTGTTAGATTTGTAAACATCTAATCCTTTTCCGAACCCTCCTAAGATCTTTACATCAATATCGTCCTGCAGTGGTAAATTTCAAAGGCTAATTTTGCATGATGTGAAAAGACGACGCTCCTTTTAGCGGGTCTGAATTTGCCACCTTTCAGTTTCATAAGATGGCTCCCGTTCTATTCTGAAGCAGGGTATACAAGATCTCAAAACTACCTTCTCTATAGCATTCATTATGTTCCTTTTTACTTATTTACTCTCTAAAGTAAACAGTCCCTATTTTTTTCAGGGTCACTTTATAAGATATTATTTTACACCCTTAGTCATTCTTTTATTTCAGACTATGAACTCCCAGTAAATGTAATAATATTGTATTTATTTCTGTGTATTGTGAACAACAAAATTCCAAGAGCATACCCTCAGATTCATCATCTTAATAATACTTTGCTCTCATTATGTTTTTCTGTGCTTGTTCAGGAAGATCAGTTAATTAAGAAATGTTCAAACGGAAGGAAACTCCAGACTGTAGGACCAATCTAGTTTATATTAAATAAGAGCTTCATTAATAAATGATTTGGGATAGGTTGAATCATTAGCATCAGGTAAGAAAGAAGATCCTTCTACAGGGATGAAATTCCTTGAAATTAATCTGGCTTTGGTTGCAATACAGCCAAGACTTTCACAGAAAACTTGCAGCATTTTTAAAATACTTGTTGGAGGAAAAGTCAAATAAATAACACTGCACCACTTTCAGGTTTTATTAGGTCACTTAATTTTTACGTGGAAACTGGTAGCTCAGAGGAGGGCTTTTTTGCAAATGCGTTGGCTGAAGACAAAATCCCTTGTTTTATCATTGACCTGAAAGATAAGCTCTCTGACTGGGAAATCCTCCCCTGAGAATTTCAATTCAGATTTTTTGTGTGTAATTCATATCAACTATAATAGGAAAATAACTCGTTGCTGACAATGGGTGCAACTGAACTGATGATAAACATAGCTATCTGCAAGTGCTAAGAAGAACAAACTACACTCTTCACTGCTTCAGCTGAAGCAATTGTCAACAACAGATAATTTTCTTTGTATTAAAGAAAGCGCCAGAGTTTTAATGCATTTCTGATCAAGAAATTCAGCTGCTATCTTGTCTTCTGCCTTAGACCTAGTTCTCACCCAGAAGACAGAGTTCTGACTAGAGCAGGTGCCAACCCATAGCCTTCCAAGGCCTGAGACCTGCATTTAAGCCTTGACTCTGTCACAGACTTCCAGTTTCACCAACAGACTTCCGGTTTCACCAACATACTTAGCCTCTCTGCGCTTCTGCACCCCATCTGTAAAATGAGGGCATATTTGTTGGGTTTAAGAAGCCATTTACACCTTGGATGCATTACTGAGCTACTACTGTATTAAAGAGGTGTATACCTTTCTGTGCAACATTTAACATTGGCCACAGAATGTTGGATTAGACCAATGATACTCAGACTGAGGCTCATGAGTTGCAAGTAGCTCTTTAATGTGTCTCCTGCAGCTCTTTTCAGTACGTGGTACTAAAACACCATGTGATTTAATTATTAATTAGACCAAGTTATTAGCCAATCAGGATGCTTTTACTATATTAACTAATAAAATAATAATGCTTTAAGTCATTCTGCTGTGAGAAAAATACACACACACACACACACACACACACACACACACTAAATGAAACTGAATTCATGTTAGCATGGCTCTTTTGGGTAATGTTGATTGATAATCTGGCTCTTGAGCTACTCAGGTTTGAGTATCACTGAACTAGACAAACTATGAGGTTAGGTCTGTGTTCTAATATATCAGGTGTAGACATTCAATCTAAGGTATTTACATTTCCCCCCCCCTCCTCCCCATTACTGTTGAACTTTATACATAGACATTTAGAAATGTAATTTCTGATTTGATATAATCATCATTTTGGTGATTATAACTTATTAAGCAAATACGCTGAGTGCTCTTCCTTTTCAAAGTTGTAAACTTTGTTTAGTGTGTTTGCCATCAAACCAGTAATTAAGAAGCAACAATAAATTTCATCATCTTAATTGCCAGGGCTGACCCTAATAGCGGCCAGCAAGTTTTGTTCAGCAGCGTGTGATTTTATACAAAATGTTTAATAAACTTATTTGCATATTTGCAAATAACTATAATCTTTAGTTTACAGTCAATACACTCTGCCATAATCGGGGCAGTTAGGATAAAGCACTGCACCAAACTTGGCAGCTATGGCTGAGGTACATGTGAGTTCTCAAACAGATGGAAACAGGGGTTAAAGTAAGCCAGAACACACCAGAACACCATTCCGGGGCCCACAAACTTGGCAGGCCAGTGTTCCAGGGCCCAAAAGAGCTGAAGACTCGGGCAGAATACTTGTTCTACCCTGTCCTGCTGCGGCCAGGCTGGGGAGTTTTCAAATCTCCCGGCCTGAGCATGCTCAGACAGCGAGTGCTCAGGGCAGGAGCGGCCTCCTGGCCAAGATGACCCTGGACGCCCCTGCAGCTCCGGCCAGGTAAATTTGGGGGGTGGGCTGGGGAGCCTGCAGGGGCCGGGGGGACATGGGATTGGGAGCCCCCAGCCCAGATGGCACCCAGCGGTGCCGCTGGAGCCCGGGCCGCATCCCTTCTGCCCCCGCAAGTGGGGGGCACTGGCTTGAGCTGCCCTGGTCTCCAGGGCTGCAGCAGGTGGCAGAGGGGGCCAGCTGCAGCCCCTGCCACCACCCGAAGCCTGGCAGGTGGCGGAGGGGGCTGCGGCGCTGAGGCACCAGCCCCCTAGCTCAGGTGCCCATCATGCACTGCTCTTTGTAGTGATACTTCAAAGGACCGTGTGAACGCTCCTTTGCGCTACAAGGAGTACGTATGTACACACAAAAGCACTATATTTATAGCGCTTTCCTTGTCCCGCAGCAGCTTATTGTGGAACAAGTTTGTCGTATGTACATAGCCTTAGAACGTGGGAAAGATTTGGAAGAGGGTGAGAAAGGGAGACTAACAACTGAACAAGCAGCATGTGGTCTTGGCAGAACAGGGGATGAAGATGACACCTCGTGGAGAAGGTGCGTCTCCTCCTGACAGCTCCTGCTTTACAAGGATGCTCCAGGAATACGAGATTGTTCCCATCCCTGGGTGCGTCCCAGGGTCTGACGCTTGCCTCTCTTCCTCTCGGTGTCTGAGCAGGGACGAAGATGACCAACTAATATTGTCAAATGCTAGTTTTAGAGAACAGAGGCCTCTTGATCTGTTCTCGTCCAAAGCATCATCTTCAGACATCCTGGTGCAGCCAGGCCATGGCTTGGTTAAATCACAATCTCAGTCATTGTAAATATGTATTTTTCGCCTTCTTTCTGGGAAGCTTGGTCTGCCAGTAGCAATTTGCTGAGGCTTGTTTTGCTGTCATCATGTACAAATCTGCATCTAGAAAGGATACTTGGGACGTAGGCCTGAGCTTTCAGAAAAATTATCTGTCTTTCCACTTATGGATGGGGGATTTCAGCTCACTAAAATGTGCACTACAGATCTCTGATGTTGCCATAACTGTCCATGCAGTAAAGCAATGGGACAGAAAATGGACTAGATAGAAGACACTGAGGTTTGCCTGGCTCTGCATATTATTAAGGATGAGCTAACAAGGGGGTGCAGGATAAACAAGGTGTGTGTTGTTAAATTCTACCCTCAGTGCTCATTATTTTATGCAAGGTGATGAGAACACCTTGTAGTACATACATCTTTGTTAATGCATTTCATAGAGTCTCAATTAACCTGCTTTGAGAAATATTCCCATCACAGCATTTTAAATTCCACTGCATTGCTGTCAAAATCTGAACTGTGTGCCCGTCTTAGAAGCCTGTGGCTGTCAGACCTCCACAAATACACAACGTGTTGGCATCATCAGTGTTTGAGAAATAAAGGCCAATTAATTTCATAGATAACCAAAAGTGAGGGTTGTTTTGTACCTTTCCCTTAAATCTGAATTGTTTTAGAAACTCGGGCTGTCAGAAATCTGCTGCTTGTTGTTTTGTATTTCATTAATTTTCAGGGCTTGAAATATGGGCTCTGTCTGCCAGGTCAATCCATAGTACAGCTATTATTTTTACTCTTCTACACTTTCATTCTGATGTAGAATTTGTTTCAAATGTTACTATACATAATTATCAAAGACTTAGGGATACATTTATATAAATGCAATCTTTTAGTCTGTTCTTGTGTTTTACTGGAAAAAAGTATGAAGTAGTGAATCTCTGATTCTGAATTGATTTGGTAAGTAATGGATCAGCAAGGCTAGTGGTACAATACAAATCCGGTAATTCACTGGACTGAGTTGTATTTTTTTTGATTGTAGCTTAGCTGCAGTAATACATTTGTTTTGCAATAATGTGCTGTCTTCACTTAATATAGCAGTGATGTCTTTCTGATTATTATTTCGTCTTCTAGCACATGCAATGGCCAGCCTTTTAGAAGGCTGTTAAAGATATCCATAGATTGATCCTTTGGTTATACAGTGAAAGAATACCGGGGAAGTGGATTTTATTAGGAGGTGCTGGTTAGCTAGAACAGTGAGCTGCTTGGGGGCAAAGGAGAGTGGAAGGAAAGCAGAAATCCTTTTTAAGCTTCCTTCTTTGTTTCATAATTGCTTAACAAAACAATGTATCTGTTTTCTATCTATGTTTTGCTGCAAGCAATAAATACAGTTTTGTGTTTTTGTTCGTCTTGATTTAGATGATTTAGTGGGAGTGCTTTAGGGGGTTGGACTAGATGATCTCATGAGGTCCCTCCCAATCCTAAAATTCTATGACTGTTTCTGCTTATGCCTTGCATTCAATCAGTTACATACACATTTTATTTAAATATCACATTAATCATAATACTTAACGTGTTATGCAGTGTTTGCTAGTTTGTGACAATAATTGATATAATTGATAAATGCCATATATAATTATAAATATTTTTATGGAGTGATAACCGATGCATATGGTACTGAGAAGTGATTGCAAATGCCTACCTGTGCTGGGGCCTGCACATGCATTTAGGGGGCCTGGACAATACGGGAAGGGGGCCCAGACAGTAGGAGGGTTCCAGGGCCCGGCAAATTATACTTTAATCACTGGGTGGAAGGGTGGGTGTCTGGGATGCTGGGTCAAGTGGGCAGGTGTTGAGGTGTCTGTCTGGGATGAATAAGTGCTTATCATTCCTGGGGTGTCTGGAAATGTTGAGATGGATAGGACTGCTACAGGTGCTGGGATGCCTCTCAATGTTGTCTGGTGAGTACTGTTAGGTTAGGAGGTAGTTGGTTGGGGCTTTCTGGGACTAGTCTGGGACCAATGTAGAATATACCTTCACCTTCTGACCCTACCAGCTGCCAGTACCACTTCCTGCTTTTGTTATTACTATACCACCACTATCTCCTCTTTTCTTGGTCAGATCCAGCATTAACAGCAAGAGCTGAGGCACAGAGGAGTGCATGGCAGGACAGACAGATGCTTGATACTTCACAGCCCCACCTGATAACGCATAAAGAAGTCCCACTGAGATCACAAGCCACCTACAACAGAGTATGCCTGATTTCCCCACTATCAGCAGTGGGGATCCCACTTCACCATTCTGAAGCTTTGTGGTCCATTATTACCACTGGGTCTAGCATGAGATGGACCCAAAAAATAACTTGGAGGTGTGTTATAGGTCCTTTATAAAGCTGTAGAAGTTATATAAACTTAAGGCCAGCACTGAACAGCTGACTGACTCTTTTTGGGAAAAATCCTGGTATATAAAAGAAGGAAATTATATCATATAAAGATCAGAAAATATTCTAATAAAAAGTAAACCAATATTGCAGACTAAAATACCTTTAAAACAGAATTCAGGGTTCTCATTATCAATTTTCATGACTTTAAAATGGCTCCTAGAAAGACTATTCCTCCTGTGCCGAGTCAGCACTTCTAGAAGCTGCCGCTTTTCTCAATAGCGAGACGCTGTTTCACTCTGCTTCTTCAGCAGATTCTGCTGCTGAGCTCACTGTTTATGGGAGTTGTATGAGAAGAAATGGGAATAAGCAACATCTGAGTGAGGGAAGGAAGGAAATGAAAGAAAAAAAATGAAATTTTACCACTGCCTTCAGATTCTTGTTTTGAAAGATCTGCATTTAATGACAACTGCTATACAATACAGAAAGAAACTACAAACTTATTCACTTCTTGATTGGTAAATAAATATGAAGTAACACAAATAATCCCATAAAGTACTTTAGTGAAATTACTCAGCTGCATTAATATAAGGCCACTGTCCTATAGAAACGTGAAATCACTTTTGTCAAATAAGAGTTAATTTTCAATGATCTTGGGAGCTGTCAATAGCCTAGTGATTTGTAACTGCATACATGGCGTTTCAGGCCCAGTTCAAACCCCTTGTTGCCTCAATTAGAAATGACAAAACCGTTCACATAGGAGAGCTCTGTGGTGGTGTAGTTCCTACAAGACCACGCCAGAAATTCCAAACTTCAATATCTATATTTAGGCAACTAAATCCACATTAGGTATCGAAATAAGCAGACCTATTTTCAGAGATGCTGAGCTGTTCACTTAGATAGGAGCTTTGGGACAGATGCTGTGGGTGCTCATCACATCTGAAAATCAGGATATTTATTTGAGTGCATAACATGTCTAAATGTAGACACTCCTAGTTTGAAAGTTTTTGGCCTACACGACTACATTTAAAAAAACAACAACAAAACCACTTACTACCAGTAGTAGTATCTTCATTGACAGACTACACAGACACTAGGAATCGAATGGATGTGGAGACAAATACCTCCATTCTTACTGGTAGCGCCTTCAGATCAGGATCAAGGCACAGTGATAGGAAGCTATGCATGGCCACGTAAAAGGTTTCAGTCTGCAACACTATGTCTACATTACAGCCTGAGGAGATAAGGAGCTGCAACTGCTCCTCTAGCCACCAGGTGGTTTCTATGGAGCGTGCTTTGTAGTTTGCCTGCTATTTACTGCTTGTGCACCCATCACTGAAGTCCATGCTGTTCTTGCTTTATTTTTAGCAAGTTAATTAGAAAACAGGTAGAGCAGGTACATCTATTTAAGCTGCCACTCACAGCCCCAGGTTTGATATGGACATATCCTGAGTTTATCTATCCAACACTTTTCACATTGGGTGATGCAAAAACGAGATTGTTGAAAAACTGATTTTTTATTTTTTTTGGTGCTTCTTTCCGATATTGAAAATGACCCTGCACTCCTTAATTGAAGGGGCAAAGGTGAGAAACTAGGATAGTCTTTCAACCGAGACTTCATTAGACACTGGCATTAGAGAAGTACTGACAAAAAGCAAATGTGTAAATCGTCTAACTAAAAATATCTGTCCCTCCACCAAAAAAGCCATCTCATTTATTTTCTTTTCAGAACACTTAAAAATAAAATTCAGCAAAAAGAAAAATAAGTTTTGCTGGCATTCTGATATTTATATTATTTGTTAATTGATGCCACATATTGCTGTATTTATGTAATAAATCTTTGTAAATTTGCAGTTTGTTCACAGGTAGCCACGGTTGGTTATACACAGAGAAATTACAAGACATTGAGTTAGCATTTTATGATGCTTTAAGAGAAATATAAATCAAATCTTTTATGGTTAGATAATGTTAGTGACACAATAGAGCAGACTGCAATAAACTGTTAATAAACCATGATTTTTATAAATGCCATTAAGTACACAAATTTAAGTTATATTCAGTGAACTGCACTTTGCCTACTTTTAGGATAACACACTTCTAACGCTATATGATTTTATTGCTGGGGGATAAAACAAAGATACTTAATGAAGCTACAAAATCTATACAATATAAAATGTTTTGTTGTTTTCACCTTCGTGTAAATTGAAAATGAGGAAAAACTTCCTGTTAATTTTCTTTTTCTGAAAATGTGCATCAATTCTTAAACAGTAGGTTGGTTCTAAAGAAGGATGAAATAACAGAGGCATTTGCAAACCTGCCTGCCAGGAACATGTCATCACAGGATCTCTGGAAAATGGCAGCGTGTACTTCAAAACTTTATTCACTAAATATCTTCAAACTTATTATACCCTTATTAAAGTACCAGTTTACACTACAGACATATCAACATAACTGCATTACTCAGGGGTGTGAAAAATCCACCCCCCATGTTAGTGCTATATTGACAGAGAGCTTCTCCCACTGATGTAGCTACCACTTATCAGTGAGGTGGATTAACTACATCCATGGGAGAGGCTCTCCTGTTGGTATAGGAACGTCTTCACTAAAGAACTACCGCACTGTACATGAAAATAAGCCCTGAGAAAAGCCTCTTATAATATGACTATGTAGTTCTATTATTTCAATGATTTCTATAACTATCTAAGTATACAAGGATGGGGGGCAGTGGGTATTTGTTTTCCTAAATTGCCGGAAGTGAAAATTCATTTTCAATTGGAAAGTCATATTGGGCTCTGCCTCATATCACATCATAATTAATTATTCTGCTAATGATGCACAAGCCACGGTAGAATCGAGCTCCCTTTCTCAGAGCTACTTAGGCTCTAAAAGGATAACAGGAGTAAAAAGGAATAAAAACATGTGTAAGTCAGTAATGCAAGCAAAAATGGCAACAAACACTCAAAAGGGAGTATTAATAAGAAGATGCCATTTTTACATAAACACTTTTCAGAGCAGAATGGCACTTTAAACATACAAGAACAACAGTTTTACTTTAATATTTTCCTTGATATGGACCATTTTAGGAGTTCCTCATGATAAATATTAATTTAAATAAAGTAGAGACAATTCCCACATCACAGGAAAGACACAGTAGGGCTATGTCTACACTTGTAATTTTAAGTCGACTTTAACTAAGTTGACTTAACTAAGTCGACTTAGTGAGTCTACACTTAAAATTAAAGTCGACTTAAAGGGGAACTTACAAAGTCGACCTAGAGTGTCCACACTGGACGCCTAGGTCGACTTCTAGGGGCTAGGGGGACCTTGGGCAGGTCCACGGTGGCAGGAGGGGCACCCCTTGTGTACAATGGGGCAAAGGAGGACAGGGACCCTGGCAGGGCATGTGGGCAGGGTGTGACGCTGTCCGGATTTAGGGAACCATTTATTATATTATTTTCTATTAATATCTCATAAATGCTATAATCCATAGGAACTATGTCATGTTTGGTATCAATAGAAAGGTAGTAATTTGCTGGTAATGATTATATAGTTTGTCTAGGAATTGTATTTGTATTAGAAGTTAGGAATATGGTTGTTATATCTATACTTTAACTTGTGTGATTCTGGGGAAACACCCCAGACAGGCTGTCTACAACCATTGTGTCCTTAATGGCTCATCAGGTTTTTCCCTGGGCCCATTGTTCCTGGGAGCTTCCTTAACATTAAGGAGATTAAAAAACTCGAATTAAGCCTTAAGTCGAATTAAATCTAGGTTTAATAAAGTCAACCTAATTTTCCTTAAGTCGACTTTATTTTGCTTAAGTCGACTTAAGAAAACTGTAGTGTAGACGCAGGGTAAATTAAGACGACTTAAGCATGCTTAAGTCGACTTAATTTACAAGTGTAGATGCAGCCTAGGAGACACTGATTGGTGGAGATACCATTTTTAGATAAGACTAACAGATACGAAATTTTCCTCTGTCATTCAGAAGAATAGCAAGAAATCATAAACAGGAGAAAACACAGAGATATCCTAAAAACATTCCCCCTTTTAATGCTTCTCCACACCCTATTTATTTCTCCACACCCTATTTATTTTGCTTCTTTTCACTCCCCTTTTACCACTCTTTCCTATGCTAAATGTAACTTTGCACAGTGAACAGAGATCCAGTTTCTAATGGTTCATGAAGGCATATATATTGGTTTTCTTGGTCCATGAAGTTGCCATACCTACGCTGAGTGGGGGTAGTATTTCCCTATAATGCAAGTCCACCCGTGGATTTGTATGACTAACAGCACCATATCCATCTCACTACTTTTAAGTTGGATCTTTTAGTCTCCTACCTCTGGAAAGTTACTTATTTCTTTTTACATATATCTTGATTGTGTCATTTATCTTCCAGGAAACTAGAGTTATAGACAGAAAAAAAAGGCATTATGTATTTATTAAACCTGTGAAAACTTGGTCACATCTCTACCATATTATTTGCAACAAGTCTTGGAAGCAAGTCTCAGAAGGTCTTTATACCTGTTGATTGCTCTTCTGATAATACTTGAAAATCCTAAAATGACCTTCATTGAAGGTGCCACTTCCATTGCCACAAAACAGGATACAAATTTGAGTAAGCATGAAAGATGATCACTACTGATGTCTGTAAAGCTACCTTAACATGCCAAGTGAAGCAACTTTTCACCTTAAGTGACTTTATTAATTTAATAATCTCAAAAAAAGGGATGTATATGGGTACAAGGTATGCAATTTTTAGCATCTAAATCAAGTATGCTGTTCATTGTGTTTAGTTGAACCTTCATTGTATTTGAAATTATTCTTATTACAAGGCACCATGCAGAAAATCAAAAGCATTTATTTGGGTTTTTCTCTACACCATTTAAAACTCAGCCATATCCTTAAAAAACTTTGGAGGACCACTTTGTCCTCACTGGTGAAGCCATATCATCACTGATTTTGAGTGCATCTTTTCACTCTCTCCCTTATCTAGCTAAAAGTGTCAGGATAAGTTATAGTATTAGATTTCACTCTGTTTTCTTCTTGTATCACTTTTACTATGCTGAACTATCACCTCCTCCTATACCTTACTTGCCCTATGAGATGACATCTTTTCCTTCTGTCTCCATTAATGACGGACAGTAAAGGAAACTGATATAGTAATAGCATTGACTATTTCACAGATAGCGTCTCAGTTGTCTAAACATCCCCTTTGTTTGATTCCTTGGAGTAAGTAGTCTGTTTTCGCATTGTCTTTTGATATGAGATCTACAGCTGATTAGTCCCAAGTTTGTATTGTGCTTTTGAATCTCCACTTGGTCAAACACCATTCACTGTGTTATTTTCCTGTTTAACCCAGCCTGCTCTTGAGATGCTGAGCCTTTGAAATAGCAGATAGGGTTGCTCCCACTAAAATTAATATTAGTCACCTGAATAACCTTTTGTTTCTTGTGCTTTCTTTCTATTTCATTTGCTGCAGTTGTTTTGTTACCGGAAGGACTCAAGCCAAATGCCACAGCCTGAGGGTAAGCTAAAGGCAGAGTTGAAGATCAAAGTTAGGAGTCAGAATTTAGAGGGAAAGAGGGTCTGGAGCAGAAGCAAGCAGTAGGAGCAGATTTGAAAACAAGGAAAGAGCAGAACAAGAACCAGGAAGGAGCAGATTGGAAGTAGGCTGGAGCAGGGCTGAAGCAGAGGCCAAAAGCGGAAGCCAGGCAAGTGCAAATGTGGGCATGATACACATTGTGCAGCTGCTGATTTTCTTTGGCTGCCAGGCTCATAAACAGGGCTACTAAGCAAGTCAGATGCTGTGGCTACTCTGTCAGTTCTGACGCAATGTGGTTGAGATCACTGGTTGCCTGGAAACAATGTTAATTAAGGATCAGGCCAGCAACTGATCCGGCCCACAGGGTCTTTCAAAGTGGCCTATGGCTCCCCTCCCATTGGGTACAGAAGGAAACTGATGCTTAAGGCCCAGGTGGAGCATGTTACCAGAGGGCTACAGGACTGCTGCAGGCACTTTGCTGTAGTACAGGGGACTGGAGATCAGCACTCCCCTTCCTCTGGCTCTAGTACCTATTTGGTTACTGGGTGGTGGGCAGGCGCAAGCCCGCCCACTGCTAAAACCCCTCTCCCAGCGTAAGGGGAGGTGGTACCAGGCCCAGCTCCAATTAATCCCAGGGGACAACTAATGAAAAATGGGAGATGGGTGTGAGGCTATAGGTTCAAAATGAGGGTTTCCGAGGGTGAAACCGAGCAGAGAACCTGGACAATCCTCTGGCTGTAACTTTGCCTTGCTCTCTGCGTTCTTTCCTAGGCATTGGGATCTCTGCTGGAGCCAGATGGAAGGGAGCACTGATCTCCCATCAATCTGGTTGCAGAAGGGAATCATCTGCCTAGGGAGCCAGGTGGCGCACATGGGGCTACAAGACACAAGTGGTTTCCCTGCTGCAGCCAGGGGGACAGGAGATCCTCACTGAACTCTTTCCATCTAGCTGTGGGGGGCTGCAGGCAGAAACTGGTGGCCCTTCAGAGTTGTAATGATATCTAGGCCCAGGTCTCCTCATGAGCAGACATGTCTGGTCCATGGGGAACAATGGGGGACGTAGCAAGAAGAGCAGCTGGTATCAGTTTAAGAAACCTTGGAACTAAACCATGATCACCCTTAAACATATTTGCAAGTGGGACCTTCGGACACCAGAGCCAAAGTTACAGGAAAAGCCACCTGGGGTTGTAGGACTGCATTCTGCATCTGAGCAGACACCTGTGCATGCAAGTTCTGCATAGCCCCCACCAGCTCTGCCAGGGATAACCTGCCCCAAGTGGGGTCCATATTAGCAAGGTGGGCTCCTGGTTTTTGTATTTCAGCTGGTCAAACTAGCCTACCGGGCTGTGGGTTGTCAGGCTTAGTGGTTGAAACCAAACGCCAGAGCCAGGAGGTAAACCAGCATCGTGGGCCATAGGCAGAACAAAGGATTGAAGTTAGAAGCCAGAAGGGAAGAGAGTCAGGAATGGAGCAGGTTCAGAAACGAGGCCAGAGCAGGATGGGAACCAGGCAGAGGCATGGGCAGGACTGGAAGCAGGCTGGAGCAGGGGGCTAGAAACAAGAGCAGGCACAGGACAAGTGCAGGAGTAGGCATGATATGTGTTCAGGAGCTGCTGAGATGTGCTGGGTGCCAGGTTTATAAGCAGGACTGCTAAATAAGTAGCCAGTCAGGTGCTATGCCTACTCTATCATTTCCTAGGCAGTGCGGTTGGTCTTATCAGTTGCAAGTTAGTCAAGAAGTAGACTGATTCCAGCCCCTAGAGCCACCATATTTTGTCAGTTTTCTCTTGAAAGAAATTAGAGAGATCCTGTGCATGGAGTTAAATGGAAGCAGGAGGAGAGAAGGGTTTTAGGAATAGGAGAGGAGTGGTGAAAAGGCAGCTGGGATTGGAGACAAGCCATTCTATCTATTTGGGGAAGCATATTTGTTCAGGTAGGAAGATGGCAGAACTGAAAGAGGTCATTCTTACACTTACAAATATATCTTCCAAATAAAAATACGATTCCCAGTAGAAAATGTTGCAAGCAACTAGAACATCAGAGTTACATTATACTTTATCTAGATCACATCGCCTTAATACTTTGAGCCAAATCCAAACTTTATTGGATTTCTTTTTCTGGTTTTGGACACAGAAGAGTATACTGTACATTGATACCTCAAAAAACAGCATTAATGTGGGAGATTACATTATATAACCTGCATGTTGCAAAGGGTTTTCCATCCTTAGACTATTTCTGCCACAGTCAACAGTGATCTGGGTGAGAAGTGGGGAGGTCAAGTCAAAGTCCTACTGACCACATCCTTCAATACTAGGCCCTGCCCTGGATAACACAGAACATAAACCCTACTGATTTTGATGTCAGGAGCATATTGGCAGAATAAGATTTATGTTTTACAAGATGTCATTGTTGGAGTATGCACTTTTAACACTGATACAGTCTTTTTTATATCTGTTTTCACACGATGTTTGTTCTGTCACAAATATTACCTGCCTGTGTACATTGCAACTTTTTTTAAACACATAGGCTTTCTATCAAAGTTATTAAATAACTTTTGAATTCTGTGCATAATTGAAGCTGACTGTCTCTAATGACAAATGCCTGTCTCCAATATGCAGAAGGTCTTTCCTTATGTTTCTATATGCATCCTATTGCATAGTACAGAACGAGACACTTCAGGCAGTGCATTTCAGAGTGATTATTCTCTTCTTGGATAGTTAAAGTAATTTGGCCTTAGGCATTTTATATCATGACCTGAGGCATGCTGCTATATATTCTAGGCATGTGGTATTTCCATTGCTTTTTTGCATCGTTATTGCTGGTGTTATTTCAAGTTACGTCTACTCAAAATCTCCAGTTTTATATTGGCTCTGCCTCTGCTGCTGAAAAGCTGGTTTCAGTCTCAGTACCTAAAGTTCTAATGTTTGTGTAAGTGGCTTGTAAAGGAATTGATTAACTCACTTCAGCAGCACGTCCTTAGGATTCTCTATCGTAATTACAGAAGAGTCACAGATTTATAGAGTCAGACTCCAAGGCCAGTAGGGATCTGTGCTCATTTAATCTGACCTCCTGTTTAAAACCGGCCACGAAACTTTCCCAACATAATTTCTAGAGCATATCTTTTAGAAAAATATCCAAACCTGAATTTAACCCTTATTTCCAGTCTGGATTTGTCTATCTTCAACTTCCAGCTATTGGATCATGTTGTATACTCTGATAGATTGAAGAACCTGGCATATTATCAAATATTTGCTCCCCACTAGTCTTTAAAAGTGCCACAGGACTCTGTTGTCTTTCAAGAAAAATAAAAGCCACACAGGGTTGCTAGCTGAAAAGTTACAAAAGTCCTTCTGATCTTTAATACTGTGAAGTCAAATGTAAAGATTTGTGATATTTTCAGAAGGCTCGTTGGTAGACAAGGGTCTTTAACATAACATGAGTCACAATACTAACAACTAGCTCTTGTATATCACTTTTAATCAGTATAACTCAAAGCACTTTGCAAAAGGACTCAATATCATCCCTATTTTAGAGAGGGGGAGACTCAGGCACAGAGAGGTGAAGTGATTCATCCAAGGTTACCCCACTTTCCCATGGCAGAGCTAGGAATCAGACCTAGGTCTCCCAAATATAAATCCACTGCTCTATCTTCTAGACAACAGAGCTGATATTGAACTAATACCATGTTGTGAAATAAAACGGTATTTTTGTGGTGTATGGTAGAATAGCGTCCTCATAAGAGGACTACACTCTTTACCACAGTAAATGTCTAAACTCATGCATTTTTAATTTCAGCACTGAAGAACTTTCACCATCATATAATGGCTGGTTCCATCAAAAAAGTATCTATGTAGAACTTTACCTCCTTAGTTGTTCCCTCTGGAGAAATTTGCCTTCTTGCTTGGTTAATAACAACAAACTATCTGTGAGGTCACCGTCTAATTGCTGGTACCACTAAATATTGCATAGCATCCCTCTGGAGCACTCGGATTTATTTCTATTACCAATTGGTTTTGACTACATTTGTGGTTTGTTAATGTTTAAGAGACCAAATAACCAAGCTCAGACAATGTATTGTCTATAATAGACAAATCAGTAAGGTACAGGAAAGAAAGTAAATATTTTGCACCAATTTTTCCATGGAATGGGTTTTTGCAGCATGTTCTGTTCACTTTACATTGAAAGTGTGCTCCCAAAATGCACCCTGATAGCTATAATAATAGCATATGGGTTTAAATGTAAAAAGTATCTTACATGTTATGCAAGACTAAAAATTTACCAATCAGTTTTCACCTTGTTTTTCAAGTACCAAGATGTAACCCTCTTATTTTTTGTTTAAAACACATAGCATATTAAGTTACTGGGCCATAAAGGTTCTCCTTACTTGTACCAAGATAGAATATTTATATATCTTGCCTTTGGCAGTTTTCCTAGGTGTCTATGTGAGGCATCATGAAGGTACTTGGCATAAGTAAGCAAGAACAAGCTTAATACAACTTAACATAATTATCCAATATATACCATAGTGAAACGTACTTACACATGTGGGAAGATATCCAAAATTCGTTAGCTAACTGGAAGGCAGAATATTCAAGAGTAAACCCCTGCCACACAAATCATGCATTAGCTTTAGAACCATTAGCTTAAAAATCATAACAGTGCAGTTCTTTCAGTTGTTAAAGATCATATATTTAAGCTTTACTTTGAACTACGAGGTTCAAACTCTAACCCTATTATATTATTTTTAAAAAATGAAAGCTGAAATTTTCATGTAATCACCGGACTGCAAGAGCTGGTACTTAAAAAATAATAAAAAAAAAAATACTGAGAGTGTTGGCAGTAACACCCATGTATTTGTTAATGATTTGAAAGACTCTGAGTCACTTAGCTACGGAACATTGTGTAACTTCATTTGTGACATTTTAGGCAAAATTACTAAGGCCAGGTCTACACTTAAAAGACAAGTCAACATAGCTACAGTGCTCAGCAATGTGAAAACTTCACACAAGAGCTGTAGTGATGTTGACCTAACACCCCGTGTAGACACAGTTAGGTCACTGGAGGAAGTCCAACAACCTAGCTAGTGCCACTCAAAGAAGTGGATAAACTACATCAGTGGGAAAAGACCTTCCGTTGTTTTAGGAAGCATACAGCTGCAGTGCTTTATCTATGCTGCTGTAGCACTGAAGATGCGCTTCATGAGTTAGTTTGGATATGATGAAATTCAGGGTCATATGATGGTATGTCCAGTCCATACCAGGTCTAATTGAGCAACTTAACCTATAGGCTGCCCCTGAGAGAAAATCAGGGCATGTTAAAGCCTAATTTGCTGACAAAGTCCAGCTAGGAAAGGAGCTGGGCCAGGTTTATAAAGACAGGAAACAACAGAAAGGTGCTGGAAGCAACTCATCGACAGCCCCTTCTGGGTGGTGCTTTTGAGGCTACAGTGTTCAGTAGTCTGTAATTATCTCCCAGGAAGGAGTAGTTTGATTTAGGGCACACAGTAGGGGAACCAGCAGCTGTAGGAAAGAATAACAGGATCTGAGGGAAAGCAGACCACAGTTACCACATATGGGGTCCCTGGACGGGGATGTGGCATAGACTCTAGGCCAGGGTTCTCCTGAGGGTTGCCACTCACCTGGGTTTTACTTGAACTGTCTGAGTTTTGGCTTCTGCATGTAGGTACCATTTAGGATTAGCATATGTTTCTTTTTATTTTATATATATTTTTTAAACCAGAAAGACTGCTCAAAAGGGAGCCTGGCAGCATCTGGTCAGATGTTCTGCAAAGTACGGAGAGCTGGGGAGTGCTCCTTGTCAAGCATCAGCAGCTCCCATCCCAGACCTAGAGAAGGAACCTGTGTGGGGGAGGAGTTAGTGGTGGGGGCCAGGGCCTTGGGTGGGGGAGTAGGGAAGAGGCAGTGTGGGAGGGTCCAATTACCAGAAATCTGAAAATACTCCTACCTGTCAGGGGGGAATTGGAACCATGAAAGATGGTCATGAGGAGACTGCTGGTTTAGGAGAAATGTGATATATGGGAAGGAGAAGACTATACAGTGACCTGGCAGAAGGGCCAAGCCAGTAAAACAGAATCCCCTGAGCAGTGAGAGACTGCAGGAGGTTCAGCCTACAGAAAAAGAGGGCATCACTCCTGAGTGGAGCTAATCATCAGATGCAGCCATATGGAACTCTGGCCAGCAGGGAGTAGAACACCCAGTGAGAGATCAGCACACCCTGCCTCATTTCTGGATAATGCATGAAGCTGTTCAAGACTTGGTAGTTGGAGGGAGGAATAAAGGGAAGCTAGGTATGTGCTAGGGGGCAGCCTGTGTGAAAGGTGGAAGCAATAGTGTGATTGCAGTTGCTGTGGGATGAGTCTGTAATTGCTGCCTGGGACTGTCACTGGCTCCTGTGGTTGCTCCTAGTGAGATAGAGGAGGTTGTCTGGGAGCAGATCATGCAGCTGGCTGAGAGGAGACAAACTGGCACCATTATTGGGCCTCTTACCTTATGCTGCTGCTGGGCCTTCCTTTGACTGCAGTTCCCTCTGTCAAAACAGGGCTGGTTTCAAGCAACCAGAGAGAACCAACAAAAAAAGGCCTCAACCACTTGGTTAGCAGCAAGAAGGCACAACTGTAGTTCTGCTTGCAGATTGGCCACAGGTGTGAGATTGAGGCTGAGCTGAAAGTAGGTGTGAGGGGATTTATCAAATGTGTGCATAGCATGAGGAGAGAAGAACGTGACACTGGGCAGTGCTGCAATCAGAGGTAAGGAAAAAAGTGTTTCCCATTAAACACATCTGACAAAGTGGATTGCAGCCCACAAAAGCTTATGGCAGAAGAAATGGGTTAGTCTTTAAGGTGCCACTGGACTCATGTTGTTTTGCTGTACACAGACTAACAGGGCTACCCCTCTGGGACTTACCAGCAATAAACACAAACCTTTCATTTCCTATGCAAAATGCTAATCCCCAAATCAAACTTTTCCAATCCAGTCCTTGGAATTGCATAGAATTGCCAATTGCTCTTGTGAAATGATGTTGCAAACTGATCTTAAAATTATAGCCATGCTAGTTGGAAAGTTCACAGGCTAGTGGACAATTTGCTTTGCTAAGTGTTGCTTCCCCCCCAAAATCAAAGCCTATTACAAAACATTAGATTTTACCAAACCAGAATCTTAAGGGGGCATATACCCAGACTTGCACAAGTTTGAATATGAATCCAAATTTTATAACCCAGATATTTATCTACTCATTACTTTCTGTGAGGGTAAAAAAAATCCATTGCATATTGTGTGGCACAAACAATGGAATATTTTGTATTATGAAATTCAATAGGAGTAAAGATAGCTCCATGCAAGTTAATAGTCATGGGTTACTGTTTGTCAGGAGCAGGGGTGTTTTTACAGTTAAAGCCATTGGAAACCTTACAAGTGCTTGCAATCTCATAAGTAGTCACAGCCAATAAGATCTGTAGCTGCTATTTTGATTTAGTTAACTAGAAAAGTGGATGTTGACAAAACTTTGAAGGTGGCTGAGAATATCAAGGAAATATTTCATCTAACCATGAACTTTATTTAAACTTTCAGTAAACACAGTTTTAAGATCCAGGGGGGTAGCTGTGTTAATCTGCTTCAGTAAAACAAATAAGGAATTCTGTGGCACTTTTAAAGACTAACACACCTATTTATCACGAGCTTTCAGTTTCTCCCAGAAAAGCTCACATGATAGATAAATGTCAGTCTTGAAAAGTGCCACAGGACTCCTTGTTTGACAGTTTTGAGAGTTTCATAAATCTGTGTTTAACTTGGGAAGATCCCAGAGATACTACATGCATTTCTTCCCATATTATCTATGCTAAAAACAATTGTCCATTGTCTTCTAATGATATTTGAATTCACTCAAGAACTAGATTTTTACAACCTATCACAAGGTAAATCTATACCAGTTCACATATACTCATGAATATTAAGATATTGGGGGCAAAATTTCGCAAAAGTGGCTGAGCTTTTTGCAAGCTTATATTAGACTTGCAGTTTTACATTCACAAAATGAATTGAGTGTAAGCCTGGTTACATACTCCTGACTACCTAGTTGCAGATGCAAATCAGGCAGCAAAAGGAACACTCTCAGATTCATGTAGATACAAAAGTGCAGGGACATATTTTGCACACAAAATGGGAAAACAGCTTAAGTTTTTTTTAAAAAAGTAGTTTGACAAAATCATGTCACTCATTTCTTACACTATTAATCATGCTAAATATTTTGGTAGCTTATTTAGAATGTTGTGGATTACAGAAAACATTTGTTCACTTAAAAGTTTATCTGAAGGGACAGGTTTAAGTCATGCAGATAAAGTGTGTGTGGGGAGAGGGAAACTTGCTAAGTTTGATGAAAGAGTAAATAAATTCCAAGCTGTTCTGCAGAAGTGGTTTTTAAAAATAATTTAACTGTGCTGCAAAACCTTTTGTACAAACATGACTTTTAGCAATGTAATTGTCTTTCCAATTTTAAATTTAGAAACTGCATATTTTAATATGTGAAATATGGCATTTTAATGCTGACATCAGGCTACGCTCTTACATTCTCCTCCTGTAGTTAAACAAACTTGAGTAACCTCTTATAACATGAAGGCTACAACTTGAACCAGAAAAAAATATTTCCTGGTGGGAGCCCTCCTCTATTTTCTGATTATTGCATGTTGCTTTTTTCTCATTGCAGTCAGTCTATAGTAGACTGTATTTGGTACATAAAAGAACCTTGCAGATATTTTTCATCAGGCAGGTAGTCAACATATTTGAGCAGTCTCCTCTTACTGCCAGAAGTATGATCATCATTTAAAAAACAAAAAAACCCACTACTACAAACCTCCCACCCTCACTTCAATAACAAAACCTAATTCCAGAATAACCCAACTACTCATTTTAAGGGTTCTTCCCTGGTTTGACTGCTTCCAAAGAGCATTTATTTCAAACCAGTCTGTCTACAAGAGGGCTGTGTTCTCATTCCTTATACTGAGAATAGAATTTAATGAGCCACACCTGCTTCAGTGAGTCAACTATAAGTGGTGTGCAGCTTCCTGCAGGGTTCCAACATCTGGTCAGCAACAATTTTGCAACTCTGTTTACAGATTAATCAGTGTAGTCATTTTAAACAACACACATGTCATATAGAGACCATGAACACAAATACAAAGCAGCTGGTCAAACTTCAGACCTTTCTAGCAGGGAAAACCATGAGACTGCTTTGGCAGATACCAAACTCTCGCTATGAACATGCATAAAAATTATCACACTATAACTTCCTTAACAGGCCTAATATATAACTCTCCTTCACACGTTTAAAAAAGTCTGAGTTATTTTTATACCAAGGATCTTATATCCCTATTCTGTCTATATACAATAAATATACTAAATTATCAGAATCTTTAGAAGCAAATTTTAATGTATATTTTCCAAATAAGGAACTGCGCTCACTGCTCTGTGAAAGACCACATTAGATTGAGCTATTCTTTGATAGTGATGCATTTAATACTAATCCTTACGTCTCAGCAATTAGGGTAAAAACTAATATTTTGAACCTGTTCTCTGAGCTCTTTATTTCAATTTACAAAATTTGGGTAAACGTGTTCCATAATCAAAAGCATGCATGCTCTAAGACATTTCCTCCATTACCTTGAAACTTTTTAAATTTCACTATGGAGATGCATTTCCTTCCCATCATGAATACAAAGATCATCCAGAAATGTAAAAAGCCATCTGTATCAAAATTCATTTTTTAAAAATGAGAATCAGATCTGCTACAAAAGTAAGCCAAAAAAACCCCTACAACCAAAGAGATAATTTTAATTCATTTTCCAACAGCAGGATTTTTTTTTTTTTGACAATGTTCAATTTAACAAAAACCTAATCTAGTTAGGGAATCCAATTTTAAAACTATTTAAATTAAGTTTGTGATAGGAAAAAGCCACCATGATACTCAAATTTACAATTTACATTATGTCCTTAACTGTCATTGTTTCCCTTTCTTTTTTAAATAGTCTTGATTTACATTTTGATTTGCGCATTGGAATTAGTTTTTAATCATTTCCTCTGAGGAGAAGGTGTATTAACATGTAATAGAGAAAATAATTGCTTGTGCACAGCTGGCAGTAAAATGTGATGTAATAACGTAATATGATCTAGAGCAGGGGTCTGCAACCCAAAAGATAAGAAGAGCCATTTTTGAAAATTCCTTCAATAACAAAGTGTTTTGAGAGCCACAATGGCTGTAGCCTCCTGGTGGGAGGTGCAGGGAGGTGAGCCAGGATTTCTGCTGCAGGGTCCCCTTATGCAGGGGGGGGAAGCCTGGAGCTTGGCATGGGCTGCCCGTGGGGTCCCTGGTGGCTGGGGGAAGCCCAGAGCCAGGCATGGGCCTCCTGCAGGGTACCCCGGTGGTTGGGGGAGCCCAGAGCCACAAGGGGGCAGCCAAAGAGCCGCATGTGGCTCCAGAGCCACAAGTTGCAGACCCCTGATCTAGAGAGTTCAATTACTTCCCCAAGGTACAAAAGAGAAGACGGTCTTACATTGTGGTTATAGTTTTGCAACACATCTTGATGCCTATTTTTTTTAACTCAAGTTATAATTTTTATAGCATACAAAAGTGGTTTACTTAATAAAAAGACTTTTGTTTGAAGTAGAGCAGTTAAAAAGAAATTTGCTGGTGATATCAGCAAGACAGTTGCACACCAGCTCCCGCTGCTGTTACAGTCACTGGCACAGAGGTATTTCAAAGGAACTTATGGCCAGGTGCTAATAAGCAATTATGTCAATGTTGTCTAGGACAGTGGTTTTCAACCTTTTTTGGATCAGCGCCCAGTTTTTCAATATTTTCACATTTGCAGTAAGTTTACCACGCACCTACATAAATTGTTACTTTTTATAAAATTGCCACTGTCCTTAAATTAATTGTTACATTGTCGTACTATTAATTGTTAATTATAATTTTCAATTTCTTTAAATTTTAAACTCAGATATTTTAAATAGGATATCAAACAAATTTCATTCAAACAATTTTTTTCGTTATTCATTCATTATTCATACAAACTTTTTATAAATTACAGCCGGATGAGCATGGCCATTATCTCCTTCCTTCATTTTTGTAGCTCCCACCAAAAATCGCAAAACACCCTCTAGTGGGCAGTATCGCCCAGGTTGAAGACTACTGGTCTAGGAAATCAATGTGAGCTGAGGATACTCAGTACCTAATACAAAATGCTCAAATTCTTGTGAAATATTTATGCTATATGCTGTACTTTACTTTCCAATTTTTAAGGTTTTTCTAAGAAGGTTAATCTGTTTTGGGGTTTAAATAAATCTGTATTTTCAAACATGTTTTAATAGGACTAATTAATTAGCACATGGAAAAGACATTTGTCTGTTGGCTTTTTAAATAGTCCTCTGAGCAAATAAGAATCTAATAAGGTTAGAAAGGTATAATATGATACAATTAAGCATTCTCTATGCCAGATAAGGCCAAATATTGGTTAGGCTACTGCTCCTCTGCTATATGCTTTCCTATGCTCTGTGAAAGAGTCAGAAGCATTTGACTTTGTAATTTTTTTTTAAATTGGGCCACACTTTATTATCCACTGTGAATCTTCACAAGAGACTTGCATCATTATCCAGTGCCATTTGGGAATATCTTAGTTTCGCATGAGGATGGAGAAATCAGGATGGACGGTGGTTCATAACTTTTAAATTGTGTCCTGTCCTTGATTTTAATGTTTTTCTTTATAATCCAAGTTAGGCTTTATTATTCCACACAGTGAGTATTCCCTTCCTACCCTCTCATTAATATTTTTTTGAATCTGTTCCCAAAGCACCTGGCAGCAATTGGATATATGGTCATAGCATTGTCATGGGAACTGAACATGAGGCAAGATTCACAGCTGGGTTTCAATATGAATCATACCCAGTTAACATGGATTAGGGAGAAGCAGGGACATCAGGCAATTCACTTGCTGCCTTCTGTGAAATTGTAGGAATGTCAAAGACAAACTCATATCATTTTCTCAGGGTGAAATTCACCGCTGTGCAGAGAGTGGGACCTATGTAGTGCATATGCCTTTCTGCACTGAGGGAAGTAAGAAAATTTAATTCTAGGAGTCAGTATTTATTGCTCAAACTTCTATTTCAATCAGTAAGACTTTTGACTAGATTGTTAGGTACAGTTGGCCCTAAAGAGGTGAGAATGATATGAGCTTGGTCTGGTTGACACAATTAAGTATAATCTTATTTGTAAATTTAAAGCTTTGCTCATGTGCTTGCTCTTTATCTACAGTGGATTTATCAAGTTAGCTGTCAGATGTATGGCCCATTGATCAGGCTAGAAAGTGTATACATTGGAAGGTGAATTAGTTGCTTCATCCATTGGGAATAAATAAAGTCTTAAAAACATGGATATAGATAGACAATCCTCTTATTTCATCCTGTGGGAATGCATTAGAGTCATAATATTTTAGTATATAGACTAAAAATGTTAGATTTTTGAAAGTGTAAAATGGGGGAAAGGAGGTGGGAGTAAAGCATACGGGATACTTGAGGCTAGCTAGTTAGTTGGTTTTTTTCATCAAGTACTGTGTCCTGGAGTGGTCAGTACTGAAAGTTAGAAGGAAAACAAGTCACCACCAAATGAACAGCTACAAAATTGTGTACTGGCAGAAAGAAAAATTCTTCCTGATACCAGCTGGGATATCAGGGGGCAGCGTGGCGGGAGACAGTCAATGTAGTCCTTGAATTTTGGTTTTAGTGATCACGATGTAGATTTCAATAGAATGAATGTCTGTATGATGTTGCTCCATTTCCTTTATAGGAAGAACAGGAATTATGGTTTATTGTAAATCTGCTGAAACACTTTTTAGAAGTACAAATTATTTTTGAAAAGCCCCTCAAGGATGAATCAAAACCAAAACTCTACATTCAATCACCTCCTGAATCCTGAAACATCTGAAATCCAAATATGGATTTAGAACCCAATGGTGGCTTATGCTCACATGTAATTAGTTAATTTGAAAGTAATTGCTTTTTCAAATTAAATAGTGATAGCATCTTTTTTGTAAGTTTTCAAAATGTAAAAACATCAGAACATAATTTGAAAATTGTTAAATTTAATTAAAGATGTTATTAACCTAAGTTCATATACAAGTGAACTAAATTTCTCTCTTTACTTTTTCCTGCTATTGGTATTGTGCAATATCCAAGTGAGTGTTTGTTTAATAGTTTCTTCTAGGATGATACCTCACAACTTTGTTAAAATATTACACAACTTTTTATGAAATTGGAGATGTTTTAACAATCTATTTGAAGTTCTCTTAAATGGCACCTATGTTTATTCTTTAATATGATTCTATGGAAACCAATTATTGTGCAGTTAGGTCCTGTGAAAAACTTAATATTCCAGATCAGATCATCAGTGTAACTCCAGTACCCTTTTCTCTGGCAATGAACCATTCCTGATGCCTCAGTAGAAGGTGGAACTTTAAATACATTGACTGTACAATGCTGTATGAATGAGAGGGAGAATTTTCCTTTTGGACCCTGCTACCAGAACACCTGTCTTCAGTGGAATAATTTTCTGGGATGAAGGTAAAGCTCTCATGGGTGGCTTATTACCTAAAGTACAATACTGTGAGAAACAGTAACATTAAGCGATCACGTTAAAGTTGAATTGTGAATTTGATTTTATCCATTCTTACATGTATTAATTGAAATATGTATGTAGAGAAAGTGATTTCTAAAAAAAATTTGAAAGAGCCTTTAGACACTATCTCTTGTGTTTATAGTATCTGTTATTTAGGAGTGGACAACAGCAATCCTATCTGCATACATATACACTACAAATACAGAGATGAGATCCATATTATAGTATGACTACAGTGACTTCAGCATGCACTTTTTAGGTTTTTTTGTACTACCCCAGTGCCAAGAAGCCCTGTTCCTGGATCAGGGCTTAGGACTCCATTGTGTTAGGCCCTGTACAAACACAAAACAGAAAGACTGCCTGGAACCAAAGAATTTACAGTTTAAGTAAGATTGCCTCACTTGGTTTCACTAATCTACTGTCTCCCTAAATTTTCCCTCAAAATGAATAGTAAGACTTCAAATAAAGCTGAGTGAATAATTTTTTGTTTTGTTTCTTGGTTCACATGCCAAACTGAACAATCCAATTAGTTTTGAAGTGAAACTATGTTTTTTCGTCTTGCTAAAATGAAAGGGAATTTTGTTTGGGCTGAACAAACATTTCAAAAAAAAATTTTTTTCACAGTTTATTTCTGAAACATTAACCAGCTTCACACTGCTGCCCTCCTATCAATCACATAAAACTGAAAGATTTCCTCCCCACCCCCAATTCCGTAGTGGAATTACTCCTGATTACCCTTGTCTGGATTAACACAATTCAATTCTGGAGGAGTGGCAATTTTCTGTATGTAAGAATTTCACAGCCCTGAAGTCTGATATGCCAGGGTTCTCCAAAGCTAGAAATGGATGCTTTACAAAGTGTGACACACATGATACTCAGGTTCCCAATGGGAAATAGCACTTTTCTAGCTTTGCCTTGGGGAAAAAAAAAATTAATGATAGACTGGATGTCATGGTTCCACAGGATTGATAATATGGCCCTAGCTTTGGAACAGTGTCTAACAAGAACCCCTTCAGTGTGACAGGCACTCCAAGGGCCTCACTTTTCCTCCAGATAAGCCATGTTATCATTGCCTCATTAGACTGGACCACTGCGCCTTCAGCATTCAGTTCCTGCTTCATAGTGAACTCCCTTCAGCGAGTACCACTAAGACAGATTCTTGATGGAGATTTGTATGTTCTTCAGTGCTAAATGCACCTCACCAAGCTCGGACAAAACCATAAAGGTTTATTCATTAACTGGAACACAGCATAGAAAGACCTTGGGCTAGTATAGAGACCTGAAGGTTAAAGCATGATCCATTCTTGTTAGCCCAAAGCCTACCCAAGAAGGCCAAGCTGTTTGTCTGTCTGCTGTCAGGCTTGAGATGAGATCCCAGAATCCTTCCAGCAGCCAACTCTTATTCCCTACCTCATACTTCTCCAGTCCTTTGATCTTGAGCTGAGAATTGTTGCTCAGCTTCCCTAAGGGGAAGTAGGAAGCCCATATCCCTCTGGGTCAGTAGTTGGTAAATATCAATGCCCTGGCAATTAGGTTTGCAATTGTCTTCACCAACGCTCCACTGCTATGGAGAGTAAAGCCTATTCAGCTAGGGAACCCTCCCTCCCTATCTCTCTCAGGCTATGTACACACTACAGACTTGTCCCACAATAAAGTTGTTGCGGGACAAGCAAGTGTTATAATCATAGCGCTTTCCCCCATCCACACAGCACTCCTTGTAAGGAAAAGAAGCGTTCACACGCTCCTTTGAATTTTCGTTACAAGGAGCAGTGCATGGGGGGCACCTATCCCACCATGCACTGCGGCAGCCAGCCTTTGGGCTGGCAGTGGGGCTGCTTCCACTCCCCCACCCCCACAGGGCTGTAGAGCTGCCTGGGGGGGTTCTCTGAGGCTGCCCCGCCCCGCTGGAGCCCCACTGGGAGCACGGGGCTGTTCCCCCAGAAGCAGGATTCAAGCCACAGGCAGCAGAGAGCACTAGCCTTGGGGAAGCTCTGCGGCAACTGGGCTTCCCCAGGGTCTGGGCTCCGAACCTGCTGGCATCTTGAGCCCTGCACCCGTGGGGGTTCCCTGGGGCCACGCTCTTGGCGGCTGGAGCCCCACTGCCCTGAGGAACCCGAGCTGGAGCCGCCTGCCCGGGCTTCAGCCCTGCTGACTGCCCGGGTGGAAAGCAGCTGGCATCAAGCCGCCCGTGCTTGGGGGCTCCCGCTCGGGAGCCCTCAAGCATGGGCGGCTTGAGCCGAGCTGCCTGCTGCCCGGGCTTGGGTGCTCCCGCTGTGGAGTCCGCAGCCTGGACAGCAGCCAGCAGGGCTGAAGCCGCCCATGCTTGGGGGCTCCTACTTGGGAACCTCAATCATGGGTGGCTTGAGCCGAGCTGCCTGCCACCCAGGAGCCCCCAAGCACAGGCGGCTTCAGCACTGCTGGCTGCCACCCAGGTTGGGGGCTTCCCAGCAGGAGTGGGGCTTAACCGGGGCAGGGCTTCAAAGCTCCTTACCATGCAATAAGGCTGTAGTGTGTACACGCCCTCAGCCTGCCCTGAGAACAAACATTCCTTTTCCACATGACTGCATAACAATGCACCAGCTCAGGGAAACTGAGGCACAAACAGCATTATTAAAAATATTACAAAAAAATTCCTCTCATCACATTGGATTCCATCAGAAGCATCACGGACCCTGCACCTAGGGTATATATTGTACAGTATCAGCACTAGTGAAATCTGTCATTTGTCATAACCATCCTCCTGCCCCTAAAACCATGTAGTGCTACTGCAAGAACATTTTTCCCATAAAGGAATTAGTATCAGTCTCAATTTCTTGGGAACCACCAGTTACAGCTGTCCTATTGAGCAGCTGGAAACATCCTTTTGACCATATTAGAAGGTTTTATGAATAGGATTTCACGTGAGGATCATTTTCAGGGATCTGTAGTGGTAGCACAATGGGCGAAAAGAAAAAAAAACAGGCTGGGGCTATACTATGTGGAGAGAGGGATGCCAGGGAGGTTGAATAGCTTGGAACACAAAAAGCAGATACAATTTGGTGTTTTTGTGCTAGAAACCAAAGGTGGGAGGTCAATAAGAAGGATAGTAAATGGCTGGGGTGGAGGTACAATAGTCTATACTGCTAGAGTCTCTTTAAAGTTAGAAAACAACAGAAAGTCTCAAAGTGAATGGAATAAAAGTTGTTTTTTACACACACACACTACAGAGCAAAAGTTATATAACCGTTAAACTGTGGGAACAGGAAAAGAAGTGCAAAGGAGAGGAGAGATGGAAAAAATTTCCATGCAAAAATTTAGTCCTTAATGCATATTGGTTCTTAAGGCTAACTCAAAACTGTGCGACAAAATTCCCGTAACTTTCTCCC
Organism: Pelusios castaneus; assembly: GCA_007922175.1. Lineage (NCBI taxonomy): Eukaryota > Metazoa > Chordata > Testudines > Pelomedusidae > Pelusios > Pelusios castaneus. The sequence continues at coordinate 6,772,797 of ML685764.1, forward strand.
CTACCTTTCTTTTCAAGTTCAGTTATACTCGTATAGTTGGTTAGTTTGAGGCAAAATAGTAAATGTAGCTGACAAGAGACATGATGCCATGTTAATTCAGAAAAAATGCTGAGGGGTCACTTCTGTCCCTATTCCCCTTCTTCCTGAGCCACCCCTCCTCTTCTCGCGGCACAGTCCTTTCCCCTGCTGACCCCCTCCCCCAGCAGGGCAGCAGAACCGGCAAAAAAGATGCTGGTACTCCAGACCCCTGGGTTATGTCTACACTGGCAAGTTAGTTCGAATTAAGGAGACTTAATTCGAACTAACTAAAGCCATGGCTACACTAGGCTTTAGTTAGTTCGAATTAAGGGCTTCCTTAATTCGAACTAAGAAGTTTGAATAGGGTATTCGAACTAAGGGGTTAATTCGAACTAACTAGTTCGAATTAACCAATGTGGCCATGTTAATGCGAACTAATTTCTTAGTTTGAATTAACCGGCCATTGAAAGTGCTTGCTTAGTTCGAACTAACATTCCAGTGTGGCCATGCTAGTTCGAATTAAGCTAATTCAAACTAACTAAAATTAGTTCAAATTAGTTAGTTCGAACTAACTAATTCAAACTTATTTTAGCAAGTGTAGACATAGCCCTGCGTACCATCACCAAAAAAGTACTGGGAACCACAGAGGCTGCTCTAACTTACATCCAGAGCTGTTTCAGCCCCTGCAGCAGCCCATAATCTGCTTTTATCTCCCTTCTCCCGAGCTGCCCTATATGTGATGTGCTTCCTCATAGCCCTATATCTGACATTTCTTTTGGAGTTTGTTGAAATCTTCCATTATGAGACTGACTGTTGTCAAAGACCTTCCTCTGGGAGTCAAGCACTTCTGAAATTGCTTGGTGCATCCTTGCTCAGAAATATCAAACTGGTTAGCAAAGTATGAGCAGTTACTCAGCCATATGCTCAATCAAACGTCCCAGATCTGTATTAAATACTTGAAAATGTAGACCAGTGTGCAGGAGTAATATCTAATAATTAGTATAGAATAAGAGATATTAAGCTGCTCCATGACAGATGGATTGTTTTAATGTTTCATACATACACCATAGTATCACCCGGGAGACAGATTTGATAACATTGCATCTGCTAGGTTTATCCCCAAAACACTGTCTTTCCGCAACATTAATCAGGGGCACAGTGGAATGCTCTAGTATGTTCTCTTTAAAAGATAAGGCTTTGGTTATTTTTGCTAATAATAAACCCTGGCTAATACAAAGAGTTAGGGAAGGTTGAAAATACAGTACATTGATTCTAGATATTCATTTTTTACAATTCATTCTGAGATCTCTGCCCATCGCCCTTTCTACACCTAGACACTGTAAAATATAGCACCTGATATTCAAGAGTTTAGGTGGGTAAATATGCAATTATCTTGACTGTGAGCTGTAATTTTATACCCAAATGATTGGTAAGCTACATTGTCATGCACTATTATTTCAACTATGTGCAATTAGCTGTACAAAATGGACCTAAGTAAACTTCTGAAAGTCAGACCCAAGTGTTCTGGTGTAGGTCTCTGAGTAAAACCCTTTTAAGAATAAATTCTCCTACTATTCCCACTCTTTACAAACACAACTCACTTCTTCAGTATATTAGATGGCACAATGTCATTCACCTTCCCATAAGTTCTTATGTAATGGTTGTATTGTGGTGTATTTTTCTGAACACTTCTGCAGTTACATCAGTGAGAAAAACCATAAGGGGTGTTAGAGGACTGGTGAAGTAAGGAGTACACAATTAATTAAAAAATAGCTTGGATTGTTCTCTGTCCATAGCTACAATGGAGAATTTATAACAAGTTGGAGAAAAAGGTGTATATGTATATACACACACACTGTAAGTATCCATGAAAAGCATAGCAATGTTACTATACTTGGGAAAGAGGAATCAGGAATTTATATTATGATCCAACTGTGATTCATTTGGATGAGAAATAGAAATAATTACTAGTGGGATGAAATCCAGGAAATGCCAAAGTATTGTACATAATGTACTATACACCCACTTATCAATATTATCCTCCACACCATTGACTGCAACCTGGAAAATTAGTGTGGCATATTTCCCTGTAAATGAGAGTATAACTATTTTAACTTTGTTTCCTTCAATCCCATGTTACAACATTATTATGTGGGTATTTTCAATGGAGCAATATAAATGCTGTCTGATCTGAGACATTACCTCATATTTGGTTGGTTTGGCAGCAACAAGAATGACAACGAACTTTAGAAAAAAGCCATAGTGAGTAAGAGTCACTAGCAATCTCAATCATAGCAATAAAATCAATGGTGAGGATAGATTTGATTGAGAATGTCTTTCACTCACTAACCCACACTGGCCAGCAGTGACAGAGTTCTTTCCTTCCCCTTCAAGCCATAATGATAAAATAGCTGTTTCACATTATTTATTCACAGTTTCATAGAAGCGCATGTGAGTGACATGCAAGTGAGTGGTTTATAATGTGTAACCCCTTCCTGTTCCATATAATCAAAGCTTTTGAGGACAGTGGTAGATTGTGAGATACACTTATTACGTATCAGATGTTTATCTTTTTTTTTTTTTCCTTTTGGCTTGACCTTTACATATACATTACACACGCCCAAAATTACTGAGGCTGCGAGCAGATGCCATTAGCAGAAGAGTAATTTAAAGAAGTAATTCCAAATATCAAAGACAATACTAAATTCAGCTCATAAGATATATTCCACAGATAAAGGTCGTAGCTATTGTGTAACTGTATAAACCAAAAGGAAGATATATATTCATCTTGAATATACAGCTCATCTTCAAAATATTTAGTCAGGGGAAAAATGAAGAATAATCATTGTTAAATTAATAAGTCTTCTAATGATTTATTTCCATTATTCATATCACAGTAGCACTTAAGAGGCCCCAATCAGGGATCAGAGCCTGATTGAGCTGGGCACTGTACTCATACCAAAAATAATAAAGGACTCTAAGCTCTTTGGGGCAGGAACAACCTAAGTATATAAATATATGTATAAAAGTGGACAAATTTTAAAAATGGATAAAGATACCACTTCACCCATTACTGAAATGCAGCCACTGTGTGGGAAGGTTGCACTCCTAAAATGATACACAGCAAAACTACAGAATAGAGTAATTCTGGAAGTGAATAATATTATATCAAATGAAAATGTAGCAGATTCTGCTTTACGAAAGCAAAATGGAATTTTCCTAGACCAACGGAGTTAAAACAGCTGCTCTTAAAAAGGCCATAAGATATTTAAGACTCACATGTGATTTGATCTTCTGTTTTATATGTCATCCTAAGGAGACCTAGCAAAGTGCACAGTGGTCGCTATAATATCATTGGGCATGGTTCTTACGCACTCAAAAAGAAGAGCACAGGGCCAAAAAATGATAGCCCATTCTGACTGAGCTAGATGTGTTCGATAGCAGATTCTATTCTGATGGATGCCTTAAAGAACATTCAATAGGTGGTTCCAATCCCGGATGAAAGAATTTTGGTCTGGGAAAGATTCTGATAGGCAATCCAACTGAGGAGAAAGAGAGATAGGAATCGTTTGGTAAGAGTTGCTATGCTGTTTGCATGCATGAGTATAAGGCAATAAAAGATGTAAATTTAGGTTTTTGTGGACCTTATCACTGTGGTAGCCCAGTTCTTAATAAAACAATATCATTCTCTGTCAGTCTGTGAAGGCTGGGAGGGGTCTAACAGCAGGTCCCACTTTCTTGAATGAAAAGTAAGTTATGTGAAGAGGAGGTAGGAGCAGCTGCTGCTGCATTTGTGCCCTTCAAGAAGATAACCACAGTCCTGGCCAATGAAAAACAGCAGCTTTCTTCCAATATAATATTCTCTAGCACCAAGGAAAAGAAACACTCTTCTCCAGCTTCGCCAACTCTTCCTGTGCTTAGCACTTCATTCTGTCTCAGCTGGAAAGGATCACAACGGAGTTGCTCGTGAACAGCGAGAAACTATTACAGCGGAGTCACTGCCTTCTCATGTGGCAGACACAGCCCAACCGTGAAGGGGCAAAGCTCTTCACTTTGTTATTGAGGAAGGGTGTTCTGTTAGAAAGTGAAAAGATGAAGGGCATTCAAAGACTGGTTATCAGAAGAGAGCACCTTCTTTCTAAGACTGAGGTATCGGTTGGGCATGTCAAGGGAAAGAGGCACTCTTTCAAATGGCAATAGAGTGGGAGGCAGGGAAGACTATTCTTCAGTGAGATTATTTGTTTTTTTCATGAACTTCTCACAGGCAACAAAATGCCAATGACACTTCAACACACCTAACAGTTTACATAAGCAGTGGCAGCCACCACCACCCTCCCAGAAATGATGTGTGGCAAACATCTATTTTGGGTAGTGAGAGTGTCTGTTTTGGAATCTCAGCTTTTTAAAGTTGTATCACCAATGCTGGGGCCTCTCTGTTCCTGAACCATTTTTGACAATGAATGAGGAGCGATGAGGGGGGCGGGGGAGAGAACACACTTGAACCAACAGGATCTTTCTCATGTCACTTATACTCTGACACATGCTAAGATATAGGATGAAAAACGGAGTTTCGAAAAAAGATTCTCCCTCAGCACTATTAGCAAACTTAATGTGTGAACAGCACTTGCTTAAAAATTCAAATTGGTTGTCGCTAGGTTTGTATAAAGCCTTAAGAAGGAATGGTGTGAGGGCTGTTTATAGAAAATTACATCGGATGCAGGCTATTTCACTAATTAACACCCCTGGCCAGAGAAATCCTTCCTCTTTTTAAAATAAACCTTTAAACTGAGAAAATATCCTAGGACAGTTCTGGCGTCACCACCCCAACCTCTCTTGCTGTCTCCCCCAAAGAAGTGTGTGTCTGCATGTGTCTGTGTTAGAAGAGGGTCATCAGGGGGCATTCTTGCCTGGTTTATTCATCATTTCAGGGCTCTCCCATCTGCAAAGCTTCTGTTAATGTCAGTGAAATCTGACCTAGACAGAAGTTTCAGAGGTCAGATATTTGGCATGCAGCATTAAGAAACCTAAGTACAAAGTTGATGAGGAGGCTTCAAACACAGGGGGATTACAACGGAAATAGGTTTCCCTATACCAAACTGGTACCAGGCAGGCTACTGAGCAGATTTAAGGAAGAGCCCACTGAGATTGCCCGGTGCTATACAGCTCATATCCTAGCATTATCTTTTTACTGACTAAATCAAGCCTCCCACTTTGCAAAGCCAGCACAGAAATAACATTTCATTTTTAATATAGCAGGAACAGACACACGATATAGGAAAACAATCTTCTGCATGACCCAGAAAAGCCGATACTTACAGTTCGCAGGAACTGTATTTCATCTTCCCCTCCTTCACCCCCTTCAGCCATGGCTCTTGAGGAGTCAGCTCTGCTAAGACTCTGATTGCCTCCACTGACAGCTCACTCTGCTTGGTACAGCTCTTCTTCTCCTAACAGTATTAGCATATAGCTAATCCACAGCCATATAGGGAGCCCAGCTAACTCCACTGCACTGCAGACTGTCAGTCAACCCCCTCACTGCCAGAACCAACTGCACTGCTTCTCCAGTTTCACAGCAAGCAATTGCTTTTCTTTCTGACTGTCTCTTTGCCCCCTAGAGAAAAACCTGTCGTTAAGGTATTGCAGGAAATATTCTATGCACCAGTAGTTCTTTCTCTCCTCTTATCGATGCCTGTCCAGAGCAGCAATAATGGTGAAGTGTTAACAAAAGCAAAGCTCACACTTCCATCTTCACAGATTAGGGTCTACAGTTTTGCATGTGAACATAAATTCAGCAATGCTGGACTATTGATTATACAGCAAAGGATGGAAAAACAGATCATCATAGGATGAGCTGAATTTTTACAAGTGATTTTTCAGCCTGTTCACCTTACTTTCTGTTTACTGCTTCTCCGCATAAGCAGCTGTGAGTCTAATTGGCAAGACGATTTAATAGTCTAACGCTGCTGTGTTTAATTGTTAATGCTGTCTCTTTCAAATCGGAGTCATACTACGGATTGCAAAGTTTTTATCCGAAGCATTGTGACGGTGCACTTGAAACATGGTATTAGTGGATCAAGCATATTTCAGTTAAGGAATAAGATACAATTATATTAAAAATAAAACTTAAAATAACTTTACATCCAAGTTAAATGAGACTCAAGTAAAAATCTTTAGCATTCATATATTACTTCATCCATAGCAATGAGTAGGATAAAATTGGAACATCATGTTCTCAGAGTTTGGGGTATTCAGATTTATGGCACTAGATCCAAACTGATGAAAGGCTTTCTTATCTGTATCATTACATGGCCCCTATCATCACAATATTGCAATGCCTCATTTTAGACACACAGTACTTCTTAGTTAGGTATTAGTTATTACATAGTCTTGCCTTGAATACAGGGAACTGGACTAGATGACCTCTTGAGGTCCCTTCAAGTCCTACACTTCTCTGATTATTCCCATTTTACAGATGGGGAAGAGGAGTGAGAGAAAGAGAAAGTTACTTGCCTTGGGTCAAAGAGGATGTCTATGGCAGAGCCAGGAACTGAAAACAGAACTGCTACATCACACACCCATGTCCTAATGACACAATCATCCTGAGATGTGGAATCCAGAAAACACTATCATTGTATTTCCTTAATTCAAGGAAGTGTAGCAACCAGCCAGGGAATAGATTGCATGCATAGCAGTCTCTCTTTCCCCCATTCGGGGACCAGGTCTCACTATAGGTCTCTCACTATCAATGATTTTCAAACTACCCCCTGCTGCCACCGCCTAAAGACTGAAATGCATTGCTCAAAGATGTAATTGTTGGGTTGTGGGCATAAATTATTTTTTTTAACTGGGTCCCAAGGAAAAAAGTTTGAAAACCACTGCTCTATATAAATTCAAGGCTATCCAGGAAGAACAGAGATTTTGTGGAGAAATAGTTGCTCTCCTGCTCCTCTTGAGGAGGCATTTACTTGACCAGAGGCAACTCAAAAGCCACACGCTGAGTTGGCCAGGGAAGTGCCTTCTCAAGAAGGGGTAGTTAGGCAGAGCGGAGCACTGACCATCCCTACTAGCTCCTGTCCAGTTCTGACAATAGGAAAATGGAGACCACCTGGATCCTTTGCAGTTAAATTTCTTAGAATATTTAGATGCCAAATAAAGCTGATATTTCTATTGCTCTGGAATCAGTTATTCTGTTTCAACCACACTTGAAACCTACTCCTTTCATAATCCCTTCTCACTGCACAGTGGAGAGATATGAAGAAAGACCTTTCCAGGACTCCCAGAGGGCTTCTGAAGGAAGCAAAGTATCCATGGGAAAATTCAATGAAAGGAGCGGGCTTACTGTCCATAGCCAAAGACATCAAAACAGGCCACTCAGTGTCCTCTCAGAAGACAGCAGCAGGTGGGAGCCTTGTGTTCTGTGTTCTCTTATCTGTCTTCTTTCAGTGACAGTGAGGTTTGGCATACATAATGTTTACTTTTGCTACACCATGACAAGTTTTCTGTGTTGTTTTACAGCAACATATACTATACAACATACTACTGCATATGAAAAGAACCTTAACTAGAAGCACTCAGTAAATGTTGCAAAATGTCTATGATGTCTGCTTTTAAACTGTAGTAATACATCTAGTACAGTAGTCGCCTGAACGTAGTGACAGTTAAGTCTGTTAAAATAAAAATGGACTGCAGCTATAGAAGTGAGATCGGATCTGGATTCGGGACATTCTGCACATGTTAAAAGTGTCAGGAAACTTGAGTTTACATCTGACCCAATTCAAAACGATAGGAGTCATTTTCAAAAACTGAGTAGCAATCATTTTACATAGACAGGGATTTTCAGTGCCACAGTTTGGTTCCAGGTCATTACTGATTGTGAGATTCCCTTAAGCACGTGAAATTAAATCACATCACTAGTATGCATAACTCTCCATTTTGTAAAAGACCGGGTACAATTCTGGCTTCACTGAGGTTAGTGAGAGTTTTGCCATGGACTTTAATGGGCCAGAATTTCACTCACTACCTCTGAAACCAACAGATTCTTCCACTTAAATCTCCTCTTACTTTGATCTGAAAGGTCATATAGCATTCTATCAGCACACAAAAAGCTACCACATGACTAAAATTCTGCATAATCTCAATTTCCATCAGCAGTTTTGTTTTATTTCACTTTGCTTTTATTAAGGCTCTCTATTTTTCTTTGCCTGATAGTCAATTTTATGAAGTACTGTACACATTATTTTGGGAAACAATTTACTGCCCCAATAAAGAAAATATTTTGGTTAGATCCATGTTTTTAAAACTGACAAATTAATTGCAATATCACTATACAGTACTTGTATTGCTTGGTTTTGTTTTGCTTAATATTATGTCAACATATTTAATATTTTCAATTGCTATGGCATAATGAAATTTATAGTCTTCTCAAGAAGCCATATCTGTCAAATTTTTTTTCAGCCTTTCCCCGGGCTCTCTGAGATTAGGATCTAGTATTTTATGGAGCTGCACTTAATCAGATAAGTCTCACTTAAACAAAACACAATCTCTTTGATTTCTAACTACTGCTTTCTATTTTTTCAAACAATTCAGGTTTCCCAATTTATTAAAGCTGCAGTTGAAAACAATTTAATTCCCATTTACAGTAGTTTTAATAATTCAATCTGAAATGGTGAGGAATGCATTTCATGGAGAAAAGTACATATGGGAAGTAAAACTATTTTAATTAAGAAAGCAAGCACTTTGACCATATGGGGCCTGATTCTGCTCTTACACTAAACACAACTGATTTACAATCAGTTGATATAGTTACAGTCATTTGAAATTGGGTGAACGTTATCGACATAATGGTTCTGATTCTGATCAATTGACATTAGGGGACTTCTACACTGGGGTCATTTCCCTTAGGGCTGCTCTACACTGACAGTGAAGTTCGACATAATGCTGCTTATCTTGACCTTCTGCAGTCTGTCTCCACTATCAGAGCAGTACATTAAAAAAAATGGAGCTGTAATTAGATCTGCTAATATCCCCCCTGCAAGTGGCATAGCACTAAGGTCAAAATCTACAATTCTAATTTAGGCCCGTGTAGCCAGAGAGAGTAGCTGAACCAGTTTTTCCTATCCCTTTACTATGACAACATAGCTCCCTCCTGCCTGCAACTTTTTAATTAATTCCTCTCTCTGCATGAAGCACTGTCCCTGTCTGTTGTGTCTGCAGCAGAGAAACAGCATGGAAAGCTTCTCCTGGTTTTTTTTCCTTTAGAGAAGAGGGGAGGGCAGGTGAGTGGAGGACGACTGCCTCCCTACAAGCCCCTGCACCTACTGCCCACAGTGGAATGCATTTCAGGAAGTAATGTGAACAATGGAGATGTGAGACCCTGAGCAAGCAATTTGGTATGATCACTCGCCCTTGCCTTCTGTAATTTGACAGCCTAAGATCGAATTACAACTCCACCCCCAGTGTAGACGAGCCCTGAGTGTATCTTCCAGCTGAATCCATTCTTGACTGAGAATGACTTAAATGAAAAATTACAAGAAGCAAAACCAAATCTTTTAAATACATCCTTCTTTCTGGCATCACCATGGGGAGACATGCTGCTGTCATGCAGCTTTGCTTATGCTCCAACACCTAGCTTTAGCCTTTTACTAAAAGATTCATGATGCTTCTTCACATGAGTTCTTGCTTCTAGCTTGACTTTTGGCAGGCTTTACTGCTTCTGCCGCCAACCAATAAGTCAGATTTTTTGTAATGGCACCAGTCTGGCAAAGAGAAACAGTAGTTGGAGAGAACAGAATGTCCATGCTTTTGCCACTAGAAAATAATATCTGGAACTGAACATTTTTTAGTTGTTTGTTTTAGCTTTTATAAAGTTGGTTTAGACTAATCAAGGACAGATCAGAAGACTTTTAAAAGATACTCACAATGCTCATTGGTGTTCATGTACATGCATATATTAGCACTCTCAGAAGTATGGAAGCTTCAGGTGGGTGTTATTACACTGTTCGTCTATACCGTGAGAACTCAAAAACTGAGTCACAACACACTTTGGATAATGGCTGGTTCTATTAAGCTCTTCCCAGTAAAGCTTTTGCAAACTATATAGGAATTAACATTTGACCTTCTTTCTAAAACATTGAGTAAGAGACTGGAAATACTTTCTCGTACAAACTAAAAAATTCTCTGCAAAGCCTTGGGGTACATGTGTTCATTTTAATTTTGCTCTTGCAGTTGTAAGAGTGAAACACACAAGAGCTCAGAAGGCCACAAAAAACCTCCACACCCAACACCTGAGCCTCACTAAAGCCTATAAGGTGAGTTCTAGGATTTAACTGATCTGCAGAGACATACACAGGCTGTCTGCTCTAGAATAAATGTCATTAATAGGATTTCATTCTGCTGGTCATGAAGAGTCAATTGTTTCAATGTTAAAGTCAATATACACCTATGGGAATCATAATTCTGAAATGTATCAGTGCTTACAAATATTGGTCATGATGGCATTTACATGAGTTTTATTATAGCACTGGCTTGTGATCCTTTGCATTAAAATGTTCTGTTCCTTTCTTAAATGCATGAATACTAAAATACCCAGGTGAAGTAATGACATTGTTAATGTAATTAAACATAAAAGGAAATATATTTTCATTAAGTCTCAAATAGTTTTGAACTCTTATTTGCAACTGATTTAATGAAAAGTAGGTCCTTAGTCTACCATCAGTGGATTCAAGTGCTTAAAATGAGTAGAAGGTTCTACGTCATCCTCCTACAGTAGTCAAATACCAGCACACTCCAAATTGTGTCTTAGGGCTTATCCACACCGGGGATGGGATTGTAATTCAATTTCAGGCTGTTGAATTACAGAAGGCGAAGGTGAGTGATCACAGCAAATTGCTTGCTCAAGGTCTCACGTCCCCACTGCTCACATTATTTACTGAAATGCACTGCACTGTGGGTAGTAGGCACAGGGTCTTGTGGGGAGGCAGTTGTCTTCCACTTACTCGCCTTCTCTTGTTCTCTAAAGGAAAAAAAACAGGAAAAGCTTTCCTTGCTGTTTCTCTTCCACAGGCACAACAGACAGGAATAATGCTTCAAGCAGAAAGAGGAATTAATTTAAAAACTTTCTGGGGCCGCAGGTGTAACCTTCGGGTGGGCTAAAATTTATTTAATTGCCCTTCTCCAGTGCCTCACAGAAATCAATCCCAATCCCTATGGAGAAAGCAGCTGGAGACCCAGGATCCAGTCTGTATGGGACTCACAGCGAAGCTTGCTCAGAGCTACACTCCCACATTAAAATACTACTACAATAAACATAACAATGAACTTTATTAACTACTAACTAAATGAACCTTATCCTAAGAAAACAAAATACAATTAACCAAGAACAATCCCTACAGAAAACCCCGCAGGAAAGATACCCAAGAGTCCCAAAGTCCAGGTGGAGTTCACCCAACTCTCAGCTACAGTCTCTGTTCCAGTGTAGAAGCTTACACTAAGCTTACAATAAGCAACGGGCTTATTGCGCGATTATTCCTGTAGTGTGTATATGGCCTGAGTGGCAAGAAATAGCTGTCCTCTTCTTCCTTTGCTGGAATCCTCTGTAGCATTCCATGCAGGCTTTTTCTTCTCCTTTACAACCAGCCCTCAATCCCATATGCATGTCTGCAAGGTCTGTTGCAAATGACTCCATTACATGGAGAAAACATCTTGTTCACTCCTGGCTCAGCTCCTCTCCAGAAAACTGAGCACATGGTCTCCTTTCAAGGCAGCTCTAGCCTGCTGTCTGTACAGACTGCTGCTCTCATGTCATCTGACTGACAACATCACATCACACCAGCAGAACACCCTGTGGAGCATGCTCAAAATGCTACCACTCCCTGCTTCTGGAAGTTTCTAGTTGTGGGTAGCTAATCTGCCCAGCAACAGTAACCCACCCTCAGCAGGTCTCTCAGAGATAGCCTTTTCAGGCATATGGGTTACACAGGCAGGAGAGGAGCTATGTTGCTATACTGTGGCAGACAGGAAAAACTGGAAAAGCTGCTCTCTGCCTATACGAACCTAAATTAGAATTGTAGATTTTGACCTCAGTGCTACACCAGTTGAGGGATGATGATAACAGCTCCATTTTTTTCCGAATTTACTACTCTGACAATGGAGATGCAGGCTGCAGAAGGTTGAGGTAAGCAGCATTATGTTGAACTTCACAGTCAGTGTAGACCAGGGCTTACTATTTGATTCAAGAAAAAAAGATGCGAATTAAGAAAATATGAGAGAAATAATATTGGAAATTACATGAGTCTATAACAGCCTGGAAGAAAACATGAAATCGTCACTAACAATATTGGCAGGTAACAAAGATGGGGGAGCAGGAAATAATTAAGAGGACAGGTCACTCATACAGACTTATGTAGGTTGATAAGCTGAGTACAAACAAACAGTATGCGTTTAAATATGGCCAAATATAAAGTTATATAGCTCAGAACAAAGAATGTTGGCCACATTTACATGCTGAGAGACTCTATCTTAGGAAGCAGTGACTTTGAAAAAGGCTGGGTATCACTGAGGACAATTAGTTGAACATGGGCTCCCAGTACAAGGCTGTTGCCAAAAGGGCTAATGCAGTCCTTGGAGGTATAATTGGGGGAATATAGAGTAGAAGGAAGAAAGTTATTCTACCTCTGTAGCTAGCACTGTTGCAACAGCTACTGGAATATTACGTTGAATCTGTGTCCACAATTCAGGAAGGATGTTGATAAATTGAAGAGTCATAATAATGATTAAAGGATTTGAAAATGTGCCTTAGAGATTGAATTTCTTGAGTCTATCTGTTTAGCTTAAGGAATGACTTAATTATAGTCTGTACGTATCAACGTGGGCAACAAAAATGTGATGAAGACCTCTTCAGGATGGCAGACAAAGGTTTAACAAGAGCGAGTGACTAGAAATAGAAACTAGACAAATTCAAACATGAAATAAGGCACACATTTTTAACAATGAATGTAACTGGACCCTTGTACAATTTATCTAGAGTTGTGGTGGATCACTGATAATTTTAAAATCAAGATTGGATGTTTTTCTAAAAGTTCTGCTCTAATTCAAACAGGAATTATTTTGGGGAAGTCCTAAGGCCTGTATTATGCAAGAGGTCAGATATTCACAATGATCCATTCTAATTTTTAAATCTATAAATCAGAATTGCTCTTCAATGGTCAATCTGTGTTCTGTTCCTGTCTCCAACCTCTACATCTCATTATGAGAGCTAACTACCATTTTTCTTCCCATTTCTAGCAACTAATTCATGCTCAACTCCTTTTGAGAACTGTTATCTCCCACAGATGGCAAAAAGGTGACTTACACATCAATAAGCAAAAAGGCTTTGCAATAATATTTTTTACTTTTGGAATAGTAAGAACGTTAATTCATATTATTTATAATATATGCAGCAGTCTATGCTGATCTTCTAAGTTTACACCTCTTACTTTTTGGGGTGAGTAGAATGCTGGGGAATTAGAGTTATTTCAGCTTATACCAGAATAATTATGGTTTTAAATGGACAATGTGAAGGGCATTTGCCAAAAGATTTTAAAATTACTTGTTTTCTAGTAGTTTAAACAGAGAGCTGATTTATCTCTAGGGATGTCTAAATCTTAGCTAAAAGTCTATGGTTGTTCTCTCCTGTATTGTGCTGTCAAAAATTCTATCTTTCTGACGAAGTAGGATTTTCTCCCACGAAAACTCATGCAATAAATAAATGTGTTAGTCTTTAAAAGTGCCACAGGACTCCTTGTTTATCTTTCTTATGTCTTTAAAACTATCCTGCATGTCAGTACTTTGTTTTTCATCAGGGCTGGTTTTGTTTTGTTTTGAATTTTTAGGTCATCTTTTTGGATACAATTATTTTTAAACGGGGAAGCAACATCACATTATGGAGTTCATTACATGTTCATCATCAGTGCTGCTTTAAGCCCAACCCCACAACTTGCAGAGTACCCTCAAATATTACTGCCGTCAATGAGAGCAGATGACAGGACCTCATAAGAGATGCTGGACCCTAACAAGATCCTGGCCCCTTTTCTAGTAGGTGGCTAAACAGTTGGAGAGTTCCACTGGCACCGTAGAGACCTCCACTGACATTTTCAAAGTGTGTCAGTTTTAAGATGGAGAAGGTTTGAAAACAGAAAGAATTTTGAATTTTAGAAAATATGAAAGAATTGTGTTGAGCGTAAAGTGGGTTTTCCATTCAGAATAAACTCTGAAGCACAAACTAGCATAGCTTTCTGGTTCAGACTTTCGGCTATTTTATATTTGCTGGTTTGTTTGGAAGTTAAATTTATTTTCACTTGATTGGAAATGGAATTATTGGAAGAAAAGCCAACATTACTTCTAATATTTAAATGAAGTTCTTCAACACATTTGCATAATAATATGTTCTAAAATAAGTGATGTGGTATTTAATAAAATTTCATTTTATTTTAATGAGAATTTATTTTGCTAAATTAGAAATTATTACAGTTCCCTTTTCTTTGCCCAGTGCTGAAATCTGTAATACCCCACAGCTCAACTTTCAGAAACAGACTCAGGTCTTTTAGGCTCTCTGCCAGGAAAATATACTTCTTTCTCCCATATATTCACAACGTGACACATGCTTTTGAAGTCTGTCATACAGTCACATAGCAGCCTAATATTATCTCATGGGAGAAGTTCTCTCCACGAGATATTATTAGAGTTGAGTTAGAGATGAGTTTTATAAATTATGGACGCCTTTTGCTTTGTTTTTTGTTTGTTTGTTTTAAACTTAGAAACCTCTCCATATCAGATTTTTGAAATTCAGAGACCTCTTCCAGTTCCTTTTTGGTGATGGTTTTTTTCAGCACTCTGCAATACAGGTTCTTTAAAAGAACCACTTGATTTCTTATGAGGTCAAGTTCCAAAGGGGTAGCCATGTTAGTCTATTGCAGAGAAACAACAGAGTCTGAAGTGGGATTTTCTCATGAAATAAATAAATCTGTTAGTCTTTAAAAGTGCCACAGGACTCCTTGATTTCCTATGACTTCCTGATTACAGAGGCTGAAAGAAAAAGCTACTATTGTGCAAAATGGAACTGATCTTCTTTGTCCCTGGAAACAAAACTATCAAATGCTGTTTTTCCCTGTTGTCAAAACATAAAATGTTATTTATACGGCCATGCATGGAGAGCTGATCGCCCTGTTAGTTGAAAGAAAAATGCTGCTGTCACTTACCAACGCTAAGAAGGCTCAGAAAAAGATCTCTGTTGAGCATGCAGCCTGCCTAAACAACTACATTCTCTAGGTTCTGTTAAGTGAAATGCAATTTCTCCAGCTCTGTGCATTTCTATTATTCCTGTAGACAGAAAGATAGTAAAGAACACTGGAAATAAAGAAAAACACAGAAAATTTTACAATGAAAATAATAAGTAATTATTTGCTATGCTTCTCTTCTTTTTTCCTTTATTTTGACTGAACTCTAAAGATTATGTTAGATTGCCATCTGGTGGTTTAAGAGAAAAAACCCCATTGTTAAGTATCAAGCTTCTTTCTGCTTGCTAAATGTCTGCAAATAGTTTGATCTCAAATTAATTTATTCAACTTTTTCTACTCTACAGATTGACTCATAGAATCAGAGAATCATAGAATAATAGGGATGGAAGTGACCTCACGAGGTCATCTAGTCCAACCCCCTGCTAAAAAGCAGGACCACTCCCACTAAATCACCCCAGCCAGGGTTTTGTCTAACCGGGCCTTAAAAATCTCCAAAGATGGAGATTCTACCACCTCCCTAGATTGCCCTTTCCAATGCTTCACCACCCTCCTAGTGAGAAAGTTTTTCCTAATATCCAACCTCGACTTCCCCAGCTGTAGTTTGAAACCATTGCTCCTTCTTCTGTCCTCTGTTACCATCGAGAACAGCCTCGTTCCCTCCTCTTTGGAGCACCCCTTCAAGTAGTTGAAGGTTGCTATCAAATCTCCCCTCAGTCTTCTCTCCTGTAGACTAAAGTCTAGTTCCTTCAGTCTCTCCTCATATAAGTCATGTGCCACAGCCCTCTAATCATTTTTGTAGCCCTCTGCTGGACTCTTTCTAATTTGTCCACATCCTTTCTGTAGTGGGGAGCCCAAAACTGGACACAGTATTCCAGATGTGGCCTGACCAGTGTCCAATAGAGGGGAATTATCACATCCCTTGATCTTCTGGCAATACTCCTGCTGATGCAGCCTAATATGCCACTGGCCTTTTTGGCAACAAGGGCACACTGTTGGCTCATATTCATCTTCCCGTCCACGATAACCCCCAGGTCCTTTTCTACAGCGCTGCTACTTAGCCGATTGGTCCCCAGCCTGTAGCAGTGCATGGGATAGATAGATAGATAGATAGATAGATAGATAGATAGATAGATAGATAGATAGAT
>ML685764.1:6789241-6826928 GCA_007922175.1 Pelusios castaneus
GATAGATAGATAGATAGATAGATAGATAGATAGATAGATAGATAGATGTAAGTCTGAAGATGCCTTTTTATGAAGAACATTCCATAAGATATAATGGATTTTGATGATAGTACACCACAGCATTAGTAAAAAGTATCTGAAATGCTGTCTGAGAAAAGGGGTGGGGGAATTAAAATTAAGTGGACTATTGTGCATGGCTGCACATGCGCTTCCTTAGAGTAATAGGATTCTGAACAAGTGTTGACAGCCATGACTTCAAACCCTGGCTGTTGACACATAAGTTATAGATGGATAATCATGAAAGAATATATAAGTAATAGATTATGTCAGTAGTAAAAATACTTATTAATTAGCCACTGAATGTCACAAAAGGTGCCAGCTATAGAATTTTATTCAGTAAAATGGATCATTTAAATATGACAAGTTGTATGAACTGAGAGAGTAAACAGCAAGTTCACAGTGATTCGTTGAGCTCCATTGATCCAAATTATTTTTTAATGGGCAATAACATTTTTAACCTTTCCTAGAATCCAATCCTGAATATAGCATACGTAAGTCAAGTGGAATTGTTGGTATACCTGTTGTAACCTGTCAGACAAAGTGAACTGTATTTAAATGTGGTATGTCTCCAAATGATATTAGGCCTCTTTTATAGAGTTGATTTAGTGGTTCTTTGAGAAAGACATATTAATTAAAAGATATGTAGTCAATTATAAAATTTAATAGAATAAAAAGTTATTTTAAACATTTCAATTTATGATCAAAGGCTCTGATACCAACTATAAAACTAAAATTGGAAAGCTATTTTGGTTATCAAATATGATAAAAATAAAAGTTGTGGAATATGTCGCATTTATTTAGAATTAAATAAAGTAATATCAAATATCTCATATCACCTAAAATAATCTCCTTTAGGATCTGATTCTGCTAAGCCCCTGCAATGAAATCTACAGAGTGTCTTGGCATGCAGACCTTTCATGTCATCCTTGGAACATGTACTAATTAGGCCATATGACATACTAACTAATGAAGAAATCATTTCTGAGTCCATTAAATATTAGAAGAGGATAAATATGGCCAGAAGGGAATTTGTCTTTAGCTTGAATCAGGCATAACTCACACTGGCTATCCCTGTAATTTGGAAATGTAGCCATGTACACATCATCCATATTACAGATTCAAATAAAACCCAGACTTACAATACATAGTAAATATCAGCCAGTATGATTGATCGCTTGACGACGTGAATACATTTGAAATATTTTAACTGTGACACACAAGTTAGAAGAGGATTATGGAATACAAGAAAAAAATCATAAAAGCTAAAAATGCAGTTTAAACAAACAAACAAAAAGAACTCTTTTCAAAGACCTTACTGAGGACTGCTGCTAGCTATTTTTTGTAATAAAATGAATCAAAGACGCCTTCACCTTGTGACATGTAAGTAATAGATAAGACCTTTTTGTCTATATACTAAATGTCTGAAAGCAAATATTGCTTCATTCTTCTGTGCCCACGAAAACAATTGTTGTAAGAATTTAACCCAATTACTTTCTTCTAAATGTGTTGTTAAATAACTTTCGTTTTACTGTGATTTTATTGGATTATAATAACTAAATATAAGTTAGTGATATATGAATTTAATAAATAAGTTTGCTATATTAATTATCAACAAAACAATGAAGCCATGCACCCCCCGAGGTTGGGAGGATCACAACTGTCACACCCAGGAGGAAACGTCGGGTTGTGGTGGTTGGGGACTCTCGTCTGAGGGGGACGGAGGCACCCATTTGTCGCCCTGACAAGGCCTCTCGGGAGGCATGCTGCCTGCCGGGGGCCCGTATCCGAGACATTACGGAGGGATTGTCGAGTATCATCTGTCCCTCTGACTACTACCCCATGCTACTTATCCAAGTGGGAACCAATGATATCGCGAGAGGTGACCCTTAGCAGATCAAAGGTGACTACAGGGCTCTGGGAGCACGGGTGAAGGAGTTCGATGCACAGGTGGTGTTCTCCTCGATCCTTCCAGTCAAGGGTAGGGGCCCAACCAAAGACAGATGCATCCTGGAGGTGAATGCCTGGCTGCGGAGATGGTGTTACCAGGAGGGCTTTGGCTTCCTTGACCATGGGGTGCTGTTTCAGGAAGAAGGACTGCTAGGCAGAGATGGACTCCACCTTTTGAGGAAGGGGAAGAGCGTATTTGGAAGCAGACTGGCTAACCTAGTGAGGAGGGCTTTAAACTAGGTGTGAAGGGGGAAGGTGACCAAAGCCCAGAGGTAAGTGAAACTGGGGGAGACCTGGGGGAAGGGATGGAACTTGGGGGGATGCTGGGGCTGTAACAGCAGGGATAAAAGAGGGGGTAGTTGGAACTGGGGGGGGGAATCAAATAATTGTTTTTTATTTCCTAATAAAGTCATAATATCTCAGGTGAGTGGGGAAGGAGGACACCGGGAGAAATTGCAAGGAGGAAGATGTGACAGGAGGGAGAATCGACAGGGCAAAGTAGGGCAGTCAGCCCGGTATTTTAAATGTCTGTACACAAATGCGAGGAGCCTGGGAAACAAGCAGGAAGAATTGGTAGTACTGGCACAGACAAGGAACTATGATATAATTGGAATAACAGAAACGTGGTGGGATAACTTGCATGACTGGAGCACTGCCATGGATGGATATAAATTGTTCAGGAAGGACAGGCAGGGAAGAAGGGGGGGAGGAGTAGCGCTATATGTAAGAACTGTATGACTGCTCGGAGCTCCACTATGAAAGTGGAAACAAGCTGGTTGAAAGTCTGTGGGTTAAGTTTAGGGGAGAATGCAACAAGGGGGATGTCATGGTGGGTGTCTGCTACAGACCACCAGACCAGAAGGAGGAGGTGGATGAGGCATTCTATGGACAACTGACAGAAGTTTCCAGATCGCAGGCCCTGGTTCTTATGGGTGACTTCAATTATCCTGACATCTGCTGGGAAGGTAATACAGCAGTGCACAGGCAATCCAGGAAGTTTTTGGAGAATATTGAGGACAACTTCCTAGTACAAATGCTGGAGGAACCAACTATTGCTCACAAACAGAGAAGAATTGATCAGGGAAGTAGAAGTAAATGGCAACCTGGGCAGCAGCAACCATGGTAGAGTTCAGAATCTTGATCAATGGAAGGAAGGAAAGAAGCAGAACACACCCTGGACTTCAGAAAAGCAGATTTTGGCTCCCTTAGGGAGCTGATGGGCAGGATCCCTTGGGAGGCTGATCTGAAGGGGAGAGATGTCCAAGACAGCTGGCTGTATTTTAAAGAAACCCTGTTAAAGGCACAGGAAGATAACATTCTGATGTGCAGAAAGAACAGCAAATGTGGACGGCGCCCAGCATGGCTTAGCAGGGAACTCTGCGGTGAGCTGAAACATAAAAGGGAAGCTTACAAGAAGTGGAAGCTTGGACAGATGACAAGGGAGGCATATAAAGATATTGCTCAGGACTGCAGGGATAAAATCAGAAAGGCCAAAGGACCATTGGAGTTGCAGCTAGCAAGAGATGTGAAGGATAATAGAAAGGGGTTCTACAAGTATGTCAGCAACAAGAAAAGGATCAGGGGTGGTGTAGGTCCCTTACTGAATGGGGCAGGCATCCTCGTGGTGGATGATACGGAAAAGGCTGAAGTACTCAATGCTTTTTTTACTTCAGTCTTCACAGGGAGGGCCAGCTCCCAGGCTACTACACGGGGTAACGTGGAATGGAGAGAAGAGCAGCCCTCGGTGATGGAAAGTCAGGTTAGGGATTACTTAAAGAAGTTGGATGTGCACAAGTTCATGGGGCCGGATGAACTGCATCCAAGGGTGCTGAGGGAGTTGGCTGAAGTGATTGCAGAGCCGCTGGCCATTATCTTTGAGAACTCGTGGCGAACGGGGGAGGTCCTGAAGGATTGGAAAAAGGCAAATATAGTACCTATCTTCAAGAACAGGAAAAAGGAGGATCCGGGGAACTACAGACTGGTCAGCCTCACCTCAATCCCTGGGAAAATCATGGAGCAGGTCCTCCAAGAATCCATCCTGAAACACTTGGAGGAAAATAGAGTGATCAGGAACAGTCAACATGGATTCACCAAGGGCAAATCGTGCCTGCCCAACCTGATTTCCTTCTATGATGAGAAGACTGGATTTGTGGATGCAGGAAGAACCGTTGACGTGGTAAACCTTGACTTTAGCAAGGCTTTTGATATGGTTTCCCACAGCATTCTCGTCGGCAAGTTAAGGAAGTATAGGTTGGACGAGTGGACCGTAAGGTGGATAGAAAATTGGCTAAATCGACAGGCTCAGTGGGTAGGAATCAATGGCTCGCTGTCTAGTTGGCAACCGGTAACGAGTGGAGTGCGCGAGTGGTCGGTCCTTGGGCCGGTTCTATTCAACATCTTCATTAATGATCTTGATGATGGAATAGACTGCGTGCTTAGTAAGTTCGCGGATGACACTAAGCTGGGGGGAATGGTAGATACTCTGGAGGGCAGGGACAGGATCCAGGGAGACTTGGACAAATTGGAACACTGGGCCGAAAGAAACCTCATGAGGTTCAACAAAGACAAGTGTAAAGTCCTGCATTTAGGATGGAAAAATCCCATGCACTGCTACAGGCTGGGGACCGATTGGCTAAGTAGCAGCACTATAGAAAAGGACCTGGGGGTTATGGTGATGGGAAGATGAATATGAGTCAACAGTGTGCTCTTGTTGCCAAAAAGGCCAATGGCATATTAGGCTGCATCAGCAGGAGTGTTGCCAGCAGATTGAGGGATGTGATAATTCCCTTCTATTGGACACTGGTCAGGCCGCATCTGGAATATTGTGTCCAGTTTTGGGCTCCCCACTACAGAAAGGATGTGGACAAATTAGAAAGAGTCCAGTGGAGGGCTATAAAAATGATTAGGGGGCTGGGGCAGATGACTTATGAGGAAAGACTGAAGGAACTAGGTTTATTTAGTCTACAGAAGAGAAGATTGAGGGGAGATTTGATAGCAACCTTCAACTACTTGAAGGGGTGCTCCAAGAGGAGGGAACTAGGCTGTTCTCGATGGTAACTGAGGACAGAACAAGGAGCAATGGTTTCAAATTACAGCTGGGGAGGTCACGGTTGGATATTAGGAAAAACTTTCTCACTAGGAGGGTGGTGAAGCATTGGAGTGGGCTACCTAGGGAGGTGGTAGAATCTCCATCTTTGGAGATTTTTAAGGTTCGGTTAGACAAAACCCTGGCTGGGGTGATTTAGTGGGAGTGGTCCTGCTTTTTAGCAGCGGTTTAGACTAGATGACCTCGTGAGGTCCCTTCCATCCCTATTATTCTATGATTCTATGAATGAGGTAAAGATATTCTGTTTGTGTAAAGTCCTATGATGGATTATGTATCAAAATGCAATATATATTCAAATGGCATGGTTCCTAGTAGTTGACTATGTACCTCTTTTGCAGAGAGAACTGGACTTTAAGCAGAACCAGATCTACAGTTTATAAACAGCAGATTTACAGGTATTAAATTAAAACAGTGCACTATAATTACAAACAGGCTTACTTTGAGTTTAAACCATACATAATGTATATCCATTAATCACATAGTAGCTCCCAGCAGGCCTATTCCGGAAGCTACAGGAACAGACTTTTAAAAATATTTAATTTAGAGATAAAATCTTTAAATTGAAATCTTTACTTTGTATTTGTTTATAAACATGTATTTAACACACAGCAGTCTGGCTTATTTATTTCTTCCTCTGAAAACCACCCAAGGATATGCTGCTAATGGTAGTCTTTAGGGATCGATTTCTTAGCAGCTGCCTTCACAGAAAGCTTGGTAGGAGTCATTTACATTGGCTGGACACATCAAGTCCAACTTGGTCAGTTCATTGACAGACATCTTTAGTTCATCTTTAGACCACCTGAGTGGTCCTGGCGAGAACGGAGCCCCGCAGTCCCTTTTCCCCGGGATCCCTGCTCCAGCTGCCAGCTGCTGAGCTGCTGGAGCGTGGGTCCCAGCTGGGACTCGTCCATATCCTGTGGATATACTGGGAGTGGAGGACAACAGAAAACAGCATGGGGCTGCAGGATCCTTTCTACCGTATTTAGATGAGCTTCTGGTTTCATAGGCATCACCAATATATAGCTGCTGATTCATTGTTTATAAAGGCCAAATTTCTAATTAGGTAAGTTGAGAAATATTTCTAACTTGCATAATCACAACACATGAAAACTTGAAATATTGGCCTATACCAAAGGAAACAAATGACTGAATCAAGTACTAATATTAAATTGATACATTTTATGCTACACTTTTTAAAGCATCTCACTGTTCTTAATATAATCTTTATATATCAAAAACAATCTTTATTTACAAATAGAGACATTTTAAATATAAACAAAATCGTATTTTTGGTCAATGCATTAATGTTAGACAGTCACCTACATCTGTTTAGTCTTTACTGACAGACTACCCCAAACACTTTATCAAATGTGTTCAAGGGAAACTCTACAACCTCATCCCCCATGAACTCACCTCAGGCATCTTCTGCTTGCTTCCCATCAGACACAAACAAGGGAACCCAGGCAGACGCATCATATCTGGCAAAGGTACTTGTACTGAAGGCATATCATGTTGTGGAATCAGGTACAGACCTCTGTAGGCCTCCAACTTGTTCAAGCAGCTGTAGGCCTCAAACCCATTTTAAACAGCAGCACAATTATAAAGAGAAAAAAAATTGCTGGAATTGCTGATGAGTTGAGAAAGCTAAAAGTGAAGATAACAATGGAATGTCTCAAGGAGAAGTGGCTGTGATGTTTTTGCTAATTTCTGTAAATTTCCACTACCTAATGTAAGACCATACTAACATTATTGTTATCTTAAGTAATAAGAACTTCTGTTTTTGTTGCCAGAGACCTATTGTTATAACCTTGTGATTTAATTACATGTCCTGTAAAGATGTCTCTGTTCTGTTATAATTAAGACTGTAACTGTTGACCAATTAGGTTAAAGAAATTTTAATTGTATCCACCTCCATACCCCAACCCCAATTTTCTGTATAAAAATCTCTGAAATATGCCTACAGGCAGAGCACTTAACCTGATGGGGTTTTTCTCTCTGCCAATGTGCTCTCCATACGGCCATTTGAAATAAAGTGTCTTGCTGAAACCCAATACCGGTTGCTTGCTGCTTCTTCAATGTGAATGTGGAATAATAGTTACTGATACTATCACTCACCACACACAAGTGCCAGCTTCCCACAGGACACAACCAACTTCTTCCAGAAACTCCACAACATTATCAAACTCCCTCAGAACACCATCCTTACCACCACAGATGTCACCTTTCTATGCACCAACACCGCTCAAAAGACAGCACCACTATCTGCTGTAAGTATCTACAAGACAATGGACAATGTTCAAAGATCTACTCCAGCCTTCAAACTCATCCATTTCATCCTCATCCATAACAATTTTATAGTCAACAAACACTTTGTCCAAACCATTGGAACAGACATGGTACCTGGATTCTTCCCTATGCCAACCTCTTCAAAGGGCTACCTTGAGGAAGAATTTCTGAACATATGCACCACAAAACCTGATACACCTGAGATGTTAATGATATTTTCATCTCACAGATGCCCTAAACTCTCTCAGATTTCCACCACACCTTCAACAATTATTACCCATCCATCAAACTCCCCTCTAGAACACTCTCACACCAGGATCAGCTTATTGGAAACCACGATAAACTATTCAGCTTCAACAATGGAATCCTACAGACAACTATAGACAAGAAACCAACAGTCTACCACACTTATCTTCACAGATCCAGTAACCACACCACACAGACCAAGAAATCTGTTACCTACAGCCAGGCTCTCAAATATAACAGAATATGTTCTGTAGAGAAAGTCTGGGATATACACCTTAACATGCTGTTAAGCCAGGAAGATTCTTTCCCCAAGAATCAGGCAGCATAGATAATACTGAAGAGGTTTATTCATGATACCGGGAAGACTGACAGGACAGCTTCAAATTGTTGATGTTACAGTGGTCAAATATATATGCTTCTTTGTCAGTTACATAATCCACTTGGAATTCTTTACCTGTTTACTTACAAGTACAGACTTGTTCCACCCAGAGAGGACAGAGGTGATAATGACCGATGCAGAGACACTTTAATTACATTAAAGGCCCTATGGCTATATTTAGGGTGGGGTGGGAGGATGGGATGGAGAGGAGGGTCCTTCCAGCTAGTTGGAAATGTATTGTTCCCATCTAAGCCAGAATTTCTCAATAGGCAGCTGGCCACTGCCTTACTGATTGTTCACAGCATCCTTGTCCTTGGGTGGGTCTGGTATGATTGTTAACCTGAGTTTCATTCCACAACTTACTGGCAGGAAAAGTATCCAAGCTGTAACAGACAAGACCTGACAGAGAAAAGTCTACAGAGACAGAAAAAACATTAAAGCCTAACAATGCTTAACACCACATTCCTCAATCAAGGACACTGTATCAGAGAAGAAGATTACATGGTGGAACAGGCCATCCAAATACCCTCTGAGAACCTGCTTCAATATAAAAAAAACCCCCAAAACTCTCCAACTCTACATCCCTTACTACAACCTACCCTCTACACTGCAATCCATACTGGGTATCATTAAACAATTACAACCCACACTCAATGGGGATCACATTCTAAAAGATATCTTTCCTGAACCCTCTCTTCGGCCCTTCAAACACCCCACCCCCATCTTGCTAAGCTTGTCACCAGAAGTAAGTTCTCCCCAACCAGGACATACCAACTGAAAGTGGCACCAGATATTACCATAAAAACAGATGAAAAAGCTGAAGACATATCTCCATATCCCACACAACACACTTTTCCAGATCCATGGGTCCTTCCCATGCCTATCACCTCATGCAGTGCGTTAAATATTCCAATACCAACTATATTATTACACTATGGGTACGTCCACACTGGAGCCTTAGGTTGACTTAACGATGGTTAAGTTGACCTACAGATGGCTGCATCCACATTGGGTGCTTATTAAGTCAACTTAAGTGCTTCCTTAAGTCAAGTTAATAACACCACCTCTTAAGGTCGACCTAAGGCTTAAGTCAACCTTATTAAGTCGACTTAAGCCAGTGTGGATGGGGGAACCTTAAGTCGACCTAATTGGCCTCCAGGCCCCCTCGCAGAGTTCCTGGACATTCCTCCATTGATCTAGCACCTGCCAGTGTGTACGTAGGGCAGTGGACTTTCTAAGTCAACTTAACAGGGTCGACTTTAAGTCAACTTAAAGTCAACCTTGGTTAAGTCGACCTAACAGAGCCTCCAGTGTAGACGTACCCTATGTTATTATAACACCATCACCATGGGGATGAAGAACTAAGCAAAGAGTGATGAGGACTAGCCCCCAAAGGTGGAGGAGGAAAACCAATGTATCACCAAGGCTGGTAGAATTGCAGCCACAATTCCTAGGCAGAAACATAGAGTAGTGGTAGTTCTGAGGAGAATGGAGGCACCAAATTTTTGGCCTGATATGGCATTTATTATAGGTTAGAGGTTTGTTACAGGAGGAGGTGGGTGAGGTTCTGTGGCCTGCATTGTGCAGGAGGCCAGACTAGATGATCATATTGGTTCCTTCTAACCTTAGTCTCTGAGTCATCCTGGGAGAAATGGAAGGTATACATGATTATTAATACCTGTAAGAGTTCACACTAGAACTCAACAGTGTCCTTCTGGCTTACAACGTAGCACAGCAATGTACTTTTTCCTATAGACCAAAGAAGTAGCTGCCATTGCTGTGTCTCATCAGGAGCTCAAGATTCAGAGGAGAGATATTCAGTGCAGATGAAATGTTGACAGATTTTTGCAGCAAACCTCTAAAAGTTCTATTGAGCATGCATACCTGGCACTTTTCAGAGCCTTATGACTTAGTGAGATCTGGGTATATTTTTACAGAGACAACCTCCCCCTCCCCCCAAAAAAGCCCCCCAAAACCCAAACCAAAAAACCCCTATCTTCACCTCCTGTCAAATGTCAAGTTTCTGCTCCAAAGGATTAAGGCAATGGAACTCTTCAAATAAATAGCCAGGGGGAAAATTTAACATGGTGGAGAGGTGAGGGACGGGGGCCACAACATTTTTTCTAACCTCATTCTTAAAAAAACAGCTTGACTTGTTTTTGCTGAAACTTTCAGAAACAATCAAGATGAAGCAAACAGCAAGCAAGGAAAGTTTCAGCCCAAGTAGTTATAGTTTAGCAAAATAATAAGCAGCTGAAAAGAGAAGCTTATAATACTAAGTGTTCAGTAAATAGGAGTTACTAATAACTCTGTCTATCTATTAAGATAATTTGCTAGTTGTATCTTGTAGTGCGCAGGCCAATCCGGTCCTGAAGATTTTGTCACGTGAGTAGTGATAAGGCTGGGTCAGGCTCTTCCCTTGGCCTAAGTGTAGCCATTTTAAAAAGCAAAAAATATATAGTGAGCTTGTCTGTCATTTCTGTAAACTGCTAGAGCTGGTAGCTGTGGTAAGCGCTTCCTGTAAACAGTGTCCGTGCCTGCCACAAGCAGCACAAGCCTGCGCCAGACTTTCTCTCAGCTGTGTGGTTTAGTTTACAGCCAATTGATGTTAATACTAATGCAGTTTTACCATATTGGGGGCGGAGGGGGAGGGGGCTACAGCCCAAGCACAGCACTTTCTCCATGAGTACAAAAAGCAGTGGGCTTAAATGCAGCCCCTGAGAAGTCATGGACCATCAGTATCTGGCTTGGCTGTGAGATGCCGTGAACCCGTGGGTCCCCCTTCCTTTTGTAGCCCGTAAGACAGTGGACCCTGGCTCTCCCCATTGTTGTAAGCACTTGATTTCCAATAAAGAGGATTGCTTTAAGACCGGACCTCAGTGTTTATTTCCACAAACTGGTATCAAAATGAACACCTGCCTCTGGCAGGCCACATATCTATTACCAACCCTGAAAAGAAATGAAACCCTATTTAAGTTCAAAGCATAATGATCATTGTGACAACATGAAAGTAGGGGGAAAAGAGAGTTCTGATGGGAAGCAGTAAGCAATAACTAATACCTTCCAATAAAAGAGGAAAGAAAAAATAATCCTTATATGACAGTCTCTTGCAGTTGTGTTGTTTGTGACTAGAAGTCCCTGCACTATGTGGAGAGTTCCTGGAAAGAAAACAGACATCAAGTCAAAGACAAATTTGATAGTCACCTTGTTTTGTTTGGAGCTTATTGCTGTTACCCTTAACAAGTGCCGTTGCTTAATGAGACCTGTGGCTCAATGTATTATGACAGACCAGACTGGTACCTATCTTTGCTTTCCTTACCATATTAGGAGCATAAGCAGCCTGTAGGGTTCCCTGTTTTGAACATGTCAATACCAATGGGTGCGTCTACACTTACAAATTAAGTCGACTTAAGCTTGCTTAAGTCGACTTAATTTACTCTGCGTCTACACTACACTTTCCTGAAGTCGACTTAAGCAGCTGCTTAAGTCAACTTAAGGAAAAATTAAGTCGACTTTATAAAACCTCCTTTTAAGTCAACTTTGCTGGCTAAGTCAACTTTAGAAAGTTGACTTAGCCAGTGTGGATGTGGAGTAGCCCTAAGTCGACTTTAAGTTGACTTAGGGGGCTCCAGGTCTTCCCCACTGCCCTCCTTGCCAGGGTGGCTGGCACAGGGAGAGCCTGGCATGCTCCCCCAAAGGGCAGGACAGAGCCCTGCCCACCCTGCCCCTATGCCCTGCCAGGGTCCCTGTCCCCCTTTGCCCCATTGTACCAAGGTACAATGGGGCAAAGGCTGAGCCCCCTGGCACTTGGCAAGGGGTGCCCCCCCGCCACCATGGACCTGTCTCAGGTCCTCCTAGCCCCTACAAGTCAACCTAGGCATCCAGTGTGGACGCTCTAGGTCGATTTTGTAGGGTCCCCTCTAACTAGACTTAAAATTTGAGTGTGGGCATGCTAAGTCGACTTAAATTAACAAGTGTAGACATAGCCATAGTTATCCACTCATGCAATTTTATCATGTCTTGCAATATTTGATGTTGTTCTAATACCTCAAGCTCCTGGAATCATTTGAATATATGAGAATATTAGTTTATTTACATTTTTTACAAGAAGGTTCTAGCCATCACTGTTGGGAAGAAAAGCTGGAAAACATGAATTCTAAAATTTCAAACAACAAGATGAATAAAAAGACCCATATTTTCCCTGAATCTCATGGGTCTTTTTTGTCTCTGAACAATGACTTCTAAATGCCGGCAACTGGCAATTCTCTCTTACTTTCTCACTAACTTATTCTTTAGTGCATGGGGCTATATTTTTCATTGTTCAGAAGTATCAGGAGATAGCACCTTATTCTCAACTGCCCCAGACCTCCTCAGATGTCTATTACTTGTGATTTGTGCTGCTGTTATGTGAGAGAGTAGTTATATTCTCATTAAACTGAAGTGGAGGCTGCTTTGATCGGAGTGCTTTGACTCATTTCTACAACTAATAACTTCATATTATTGGGGTATTCTCTAAGTCCTCTCTCTGTCAGAGCCACTGCTAGGTTGGAGAGAAAAGGGAAAAAAAGGGAGTGAAAACTCTTGCAATGGGCTGCTGACCTACAAAAGACGGGTGCTAAATTGAATTGTAGTTCCTGAAATGTGCCAACAGGGGAAGTGAGCATTCAGTTTGAACTGGAAAAACTATGAGAAGTGTCTTCAAAGTGCGAAATGAACTGTAAAGTCAACCAGTACTGGGTTAATGGAGCTGCAGGAGAATACTACTTTGCTTAAATTGGTGGCAATAATTAACTCTGCAATACTCACCACCTCTACAAAAAAGATACATCATGAAAAAAATCGTTAAATGAAAACTAGCATTAGACAGGTGAACTGGGACATCAAGAAAAAGGAAATTACACACAAAGTGAACTACTGCCTGTTAGTTATCTAACTTTTGGAGATTATGTATTATTTTAAAGTTATGTCAAGGGTGTCTAGAGCAGCAGGTCTCAACATGTTTGAGTGTGGGGACCCCTTTTCAACCTCCAAACATTTTGCGGCCACCGTATGCTGCTAGTTGTTTTTTTTTTGCACTCCATTTTTAATGGAACTTTAACATAATAACAAAAAAAAATATGCACTCAATAATAATTTCCTTGGTGAGTGTGACGGGGTGAGCTTACTCCACACTGAAGGAGCCAAACAGATTCTGTGAGTGGCAGAAGCTCCGCCCCTCAAGCCCTGCTGGGCATGCTCGGGCTTCTGCCCCATTATAAGAGGGAGTAGCCTAGCTCAGTCTGGGCTGACCGATGAGGAGGAAGGACCTCTGCAGGCAGCTCCTGTACCAGGGGGGTCACCACTGCAGGCTGTGAGAGAGGGAACCCTTGAAGGGAGCCACCTGGAGCAGATGCCCTGTGTTGGCCATCAGGAGCCTGACCTGTAGGCACCGACTCCAGCATTTGGACCCCAGCATCCTTCTGAGCAGCAGCTGGCAGCTGCCATGGGAGTCAAGAAGGCCTGGGATGAGGACATGCTGAGGGATGGTTACCTACTCGGGTAGGAAGTAGCCCAGTGGCCTGGCTTGTGAAACCAGGAGGGGTTTGGCTGTGGGTCAGCATGTTGCGGTCTGGATTCCTGTTGACTTGGTGCTGGACCCTGGCATTGATAGGGCTCTGGGCTGGGACTTGGTGGAGTGGGAGGGCCTGAGTCCCCCTACCTAGGGTGACCCGTCCCTGGGGCAGTTGCCCCTATATTGCCTTGCTTCCTAAGGGCTTGTGTGAGACTGGATATTGACTCTGCGGCCCCTAGGCCAGACTGCCCTGCACCGAGGGCTGAGGTATTGACTCTGCGGCCCCTAGGCCAGACTGTCCTGCACCGAGGGCCGAGGTATTGACTCTGCGGCCCCTAGGCCTCTCTGCTCTGAGCTCAAAAGGGGCACACTAGGCTTGTAAGGTTGTGGAGGCACCCTCTCTGTTTGCACTCCCCAGGCTTTCCCCATTTGGGGGCACAGGGGAGGGCGTGGCCCCTGACAGTGAGGATATTATTTTTCTTTTCTGAAGACCCTCTGTAGTAGGTTCATGGACCACAGGTTGGGAATTGCTGGTGTAGAGCATGTGGCTAGGCCTTCCTATTTTAGCATGTGTATGTAAATCTAAATATATGCAAGGAAATTTTTAGGACCATCAGACAAAACATATTTTTGCCTGTAAGTGATAAAATGTATATACCCCAGCTAGAATCACAAAATTCTTATGTTCTGGCCTTAAGTGGAACATCAACAACGGCTTAATACCCATATCTCTAGAATTGTTTGTAAAGAAGCAAATCCTTAATTAGTTATGCTACACTTGGGTAGCACAGTAAACACACTGAGGAATTTCATCACTTGTTCTTAACGATTACTCTGCTTCTTGTCAAGCATAGCCTAAGGCTTATGTAGAAATCAGACCTGACCATTTTCAGTGTCAAATAACTCAAACATAACCTGGAAAACAACAGAGTCCTGTGGCACTTTTAAAGATGAAAAGATTTATTTGTTGTTTATCTGTTTTTATCACCAGGAAAGTATGCCACTAAACATGGCTTGCTATAATGTAAGAGGACAATGCATAAACTTGGCATATTCTCTCTCTCTTGATTACAGGTAGAGGGAAAGAACATAAAGTGATTAGACACATAGAATCCCACATAAAATTATCCTACTCAAATGTATTTCTTCAGGACCAACTGGAACCATACTACCATTTGTATTACTGAGTTCCACCTAGGGAAGCAGTTTCTTGGGAGCACCACCTCAAAACCTCCACATCAATAATTATTAATGACTGCATTATGTTCTAAAAAAGCAGAGTGATTAACCCTGGTATCCCGATCAAATCCCAAATTAGGTACTGCAGTTACACTCAACCTATGAAAATCTCCATTGCAGATTTGATTAGATACAGCCGTACTTCATTTCTTGTTCTTAGTTATACTGTACTTGCCGTACTTTTTTCTCTGCCGTATCAAAATGAGTTGTACCCAAGAGTTGGCAGCATTTTAGCGGTGGATGCAGTGAATCCTGTTTATGCTCTGTATATTATGTTCAGTATGTAAATCATTTTGGTAATGTTGGAAAAGCACTGGTTTTCCAAATTTTCTTTATGTAAATCATTTCATAAGAAAATGCTCTTCATGGCCCAATTCCCTTCCGAACCCCAAAAAGGTAACACTTGGTTCTCAATGTTTCAAATATTTGTGGATCACCAGGAATTACTATGTTCCCTGAAACAAACAACGAGTCTGTTAGTCTTTAAAAGTGCCATCAAACTTATTTATTGCATGAGCTTTCATGGGAGAAAAATCTCACTTCATCAGAAATAACATTCAAAAACCAATAGGGGAACACTTCAATCTCCCTGATCACTCCATTAATGATCGATTAATCGCCATACTCAGGCAAATGGATAACAAATCAAAGCTTCAAAGAGAAACTGCAGAATTGGCATTCATAGGCAGATTTGACACTGTCAATTTAGGGTTGAATAGAAACTATGTTTTTCTCTCCTCCCCCCCCCCATTACAACAGGTAGCTTTGCTTTCCTACCTCCCTTCTACATGTAGTTCCTCACTGTTTGATTTGCCATTACAGTCTGACCTGATCCTATGACTTGCACTTCCCTGCATTTATTTCCCACCCATTCTGTAAGTTCGCCATCTTCAAGAGTCTGACAAAGTGGGATTTTCTCTAGGTTTTGTAGTATGTGATAAATCTTTTTTTATCAGGTGTAGATGGCCTTGATGAGAGTAGGAAAAGGGACTTCTTCCTTCCTTAAAAGGAAAGCAGATTTCCTGCAATCATAACCAATAAAGAAGGCAGCACCACTGGGCAAAACATGTTCTGTTGAGTTTTACTTTGTTAGAAATGTTTATTTCACTACTAAAAAAATTTAACAAGTATATAGCTAAAATAGCACAGTGCTTATGTAGGATTTGAAGTGGGGGATGAATTGAAGATCCTAGAGTTGGTCCAAGATTAACCTTCCCCTGGAAAATAATTTAAATGCCAAGTACCATGCACAGTGTTTTATCTGACTCATTCCAGTAGCAAAATATGTACTCTTCAGAATTATTTTTATAAACGCCAACAGTAAACTTATCTCTGAAAAGGACACTTCTCTCATATGCTGACATGGTTTGAATTCTAACAAGTAGCACAAAATCACACCTCTCCCTCTGTGGCATATTCATGGGTCTTGGTTAACTGAGTCTGGGAGACAAAGTATTTAGCTTGGAAACAGACAGTTTACTTGTAAAATAAAGGACACTAGCAGAGTCAAATATTGCAGGCCACATCTACAAGTGTAAGACACTGAATTTTCATTAGGCCAGTCCCCTATGAACCCGTCTTCATCAACAATGCACATTCCCACAGATAAAGTCTATTTCAAGCAACTAGTAGATCTTCTTTCCAACAGCCTTCTCTCACCCATTTAATGTGCTCCTGACCGTCCTTTTAGATCACTGCAAGAGGGCCGGCTGTTCTGCAGCTAGTCACAGGGCAGCTTCTTCCCTAAAGCTTTGCCAGATGGGAGCAAACCAGACTGATCTTGCTTTTCTTTTTTAGGTCCTCAATACCACAGAGGGGTGTATGGGGTCAGTTCAAAAGGTAATATTTCTACATTGCAGATAGCCACACCCCTGAGGAGTGTTTTGCTTGCAGTTGATCTTGGTTACTCTTTGACCTCTCACTGGCGACTCCAAAATGCTATGTGGGTAGCAGCACAACCCAGAACCAAGATGGCATGCTAATCCTAGTGAGAGGAGTGAGCAGACATTGCTAGTGAAAAGAAACAGCTGACTTACCAAATGCATGAAGTTTCCTATGGCAAAGTAAATTTCACAATATAACATTGGAAGAAATAATTCTGAAGCAAGCTAGTGAATACCTTAAAACCATGTTGCAGGTGGATTACAATACACTGGTCAACCACAGCGCCAAGGCCTATGTCTACACTTACTAAAGTTAGTTTGAATTAGTTAATTCAAACTAATTTTAGTTAGTTCAAATTAACTTAATTCGAACTAGCAAATTTTACTTCAAACTAAGCAAGTGCCATGCATGACACTTGCTTAGTTCAAATTAGTCAATTGCATTGAGCTCAATGTGCCAGTTAGTTCGAACTAAGCACTTAGTTCAAACTAACATGGCTACATTGGGTTAATTCGAATGAACCCTTAGTTCGAAAAGTATAAGCAAATTTATTAGTTTGAATTAAGGAAGTCCTTAATTCAAACTAATTAAAGCCTAGTGTAGCCATGGCTCAAGTTAGTTTGAATTAAGCTTCCTTAATTTGAACTAACTTGCCAGTGCAGACATAGCCAAGGAGTTCTCAAACTACAGAAACTTAATGAGAAAGGGAAAGAAAAAGTAACGCCAGCTCAGTCGTCACTGGGACAAAATGAGCTGTGGTCATCATTCAAAACCAAAGAGAGGCAAAAAGAACATGATAGGGACAAACAAAACACAAGCACAATATGCAGAACAGAGTAGTATGTAACGTGTCTCAAAGAATAAGACATTTATTAGAGCATGGACGGTAAGAACATTGCATTAGGGTGGATCATTTGTGATGGTGATTCACAAATTGAAAAGAGAACTGTTTATGCAAAATAAGATGAGAAAGCAAAGGCAAATTCTACTATGATGAATATAGGACACTGACATGGAAAAGAAAAGATGGTAGACACCAGGATGGAGTTGTATTAGAGTTAAAGACAAAAGCAAGCCAGGATCTTTTGGCATTTAACTCAGTATCTCCTCATATGCTGAATGTGAGATCCAGAATCAAATCTGGTGCAGTCACAAAGGTACAAATATGTGTGCCAACTTCACCAGTGCCTCAGGAAAAAAATAGATGAATTTTACAACAACCCACAGAAAACAATACTGGACATTTCAAGACAAGATATGTTACTGCTTTTATTGTATTGTGAAAGAAGGATCAGGCTAGAATTCCTGGACTGCAGCAACTGGCAGATTCAGACTCAATGAAGAAAACAAAAGAGGAGAAAGGCTACTCAATGTAGGCCCAGCTAACAACTTGGCGATAACAAACATGCTATTTGAACAAAGGAGGATGCAGATGAAGTGAACTTGGATATCACCTGATAGGCAAACAGAGAACATGACAGAAATCATACTTAGGAATCAACATTTGTGTTTTTTCAATTAAAATGGTAGAGATAACTGTAAAGAACCCTGAAACCCTTTAGCAGTCTTCTGGTAAAATCAGGGAAAATCCAAGCTGACATACCTGAAATTTCTTAGGTAAAATACAAGCAACCCCTGTCCCGCATCTCCTCCTCTGACTTATTTATATAATTGTAAACAAAAAGCACAACTTAAAAATAAATACCCGTAGGTCATTTTAGGAGAACACTCTTGCACAACATTGGTAACCAATGTTGCAATTTGTATTTTTTTGTTCAGACTCATCTTTAATAAAAGAGCTATAATTAAATGCCTGTAGTGGCCAAAATAAAGATTTTAAAAACAAATGGTAATCGCACCTATTTTCCTCAAATCTAGAATAGGCATTTTTGGGGTACTACTTATTTTGCTTCAAATGAAACCATAATGGACATACTTTAATTAATTTCTTTAATAAGATTTTGTCACTATTAGATTTGAACTCTAGGGACAGTATAAACTACTAATTACAGGTTATCAATTGCAATTAAGTCTTCAAAATATTCCCAAAATGCAGGCGTGATGTCTAAGAGAAAGATGATAATGAATGCCTCAAAGGATTAAAAGATTTTTTTTCTCCCATTTAACATATTGGAGCCCAGTAGTGCTAAGGAATTTATAATTTAGCCATTTCCATATGCATATTGTGAAGATTAATCTTTGCATATAATTTTAATTAATGAAAAGTTGTATTGAGGTAGCTTTGGATTCATTGCAATTAGAGAAAAACTAGAAATAGCATTCTTTGTTATAGAAGCTTTTTATGTGTCCCTGTAACTTCCCCAACTTTGAAAGTGTTCAGGAACAGGATTCTGGTTCAGATGCATTTCTACTAAGAAACAAAATACATGCAGTGTCTCTCTCTCTATATTTATATATAGAGAGAGAGCGAGGAAAGGAGGGAAGATGGGTTGGCACTTTAGGATGTGTGGTGGGTGCTCAGGGGTGACCCCACCCTGCCAACCTTGCCTTTCATCCCCCATCCTGCCACCCTCCTAGGACCAGATCAGTGCAGGGGCTTCAGGGGCTGCAGCCCAGGGCCCCCACTGAGATCCAGCCCCACTCAGGCCAGCACCAAACCAGCAGGATCTGGAGGGCACTGGAGAGGACCCAGACAGTCCTGCCAGGTCCCTGGAGCTAGAGGCTATGATCCGCAATGCTCCTGCCCCATCCCCAGGCTGGCTGATCTGCCTCAGGGGGCAGGGTGGGCTGGCGGGTGGCTGCTGTGCTCTGGGACCAAGGGCAGGGCCACCTGGGCAGCCTCTAGCTCAGCCTCCCCCCTTCCCCACCCCCGGGGCCCAGAGTGATGTTGGGCTGCTGCTCCAGGGCCTCAGCCCGGTGGCCCGACAATGCTCTGGGCCCTGGAAGGCTGTGCCAGAGGCCACCCAGCTGGGCCCGTCTCCTGGGGCAGACCAGTCTGCCCAGGGGCAGGGCAGGAGCATTGCAGCTCATGGCCTCTGACTCGGCCCCGGCCACCCCAGCACCAGCCAGGCTCCTTCCAGCACCCTGACCCCAGGCTGGCTGCCATGGTGGGGGTAGGACAGAGCCCACAAAATCCAGCCCTGGGGAGGGCCAGCCTGGTGCTCACCCCAACAGCCCAGGGTCTTGGCCTATGCCCACCCCCTTCTCAGTATGCCACTGTTCCTGGCTCTGGAAACTTCTTTTTTAACCTTGGCAAGAAAGTTTCTTTGTGAATCAATTCCCCATGTGTAAAAGGGCAATAATGATTCTTTTCTTCTAACCTCTGCCTGTGACTTAGTTTTCTGGGGGCAAGGACTGTTTCTTACTATGCACACGCAGTACCTCACACGCCATGGCCAATCTCAGGGATTCTAGGAACTTTACTACTACTTTAATTCAAACAAATAACATTATTGTGGTCCGTGAATTGGTCCAGTAATTAAACCAGGCTGTTACTGTACTTCTGGGCAAAAAAACTCGCTTTGCAGTGTTTTTAGAAGCTTTACAACAGAAATCTGAAAGGAACGTGGGTCTGTTTTGTTCACTTGTTTGTACAGCATATGATATTGGGGAAGTGTGCTGTTTCAGAGAGTTAATTGGTATTCACTGGGGCTCTGAAAGCTAAGCTCTGGGGCCTTTTCAGACAAGTTAGTCCAGCAAGGATTCCTATATTTGCTATAGACACAATATTAGAAAATTTATTATAATTATGAAGAGGGAAAACAATGAAGTACCAACCAAAGTGTACTTACTTCATTTATGAGTTCCAAAGGGGTAGCCGTGTTAGTCTAGTTCAGCAAACAAACAAGGAGTCTTGTGGCACCTTTAAAGACTAACAGATTTGTTTATGGGATCAGCTTTCATGCTAGAAAAATCCCACTTCATGAGACGCTTTGAAGATGGGGAACTTACTTTGATTTGCTGTAACAGTCAGCCCCAGCATTTATTTTCCTCCCATTCTGTAAGTTCCCCATCTTTAAAGCATCTGACGAAGTGGGATTTTCTCCCACGAAAGCTCATGCGATAAATGAATTTGTTAGTCTTTAAAAGTGCCACAGGACTCCTTGTTTGTTTTACTTCATTCTGTTACAGTAGATTTACCACTCAATTTACGTTAGCGAAGTCCACCAGGAAAAAATGTAGAAACATTTTGGCTCTCATCCTAGCATCCCTTGTTCTGTCTCCTTCCTCCCTTTTGTGGGATACTGGGGAATTCACCAATTCCACACAGCTGAGTACACTCTACTGTCCTGCACACTCCTGCCTCAAGGCTGGGCAGCTAGCAGTAGTGATGCCAGGGACCATCTTTATAGAGGCCTATGGGAAAAGGTTAACTTTCTCTCTTCCAGCCCAGGAGAGGACCTACACAAGCTGTCACAGGATTAAAACAACTTCTTTGAAAAAATATTTATATATTGATAATGTAGATTAAAATATAGCTAACAATTATCCAACTTGATCACATTCTCTAAATCAACGTTCTGCCGTCCAGCAGTATTTAATGCTGACTGGCCTAGCAATTCTTTTGTGCTAAGTTTGAGGGTGTGTTGATCCAACTCCTCCTCATCAACATACATAGTAAAAAGCAGATAAATATCTATATACTCATTATCAGAGTAATTCCCCTAAGACTTGTAATTTCCCCACACTGAAAACACTTCCCATTGACCATTGTGAAATGAAGAGTTTACAATGGTTCAATTTATATTAAATTGAAAGCTACAGAACCAGATGCTATAGTTTTATTTTTCTCTAACTGAAAAATAACTCAAAACAGAGCTGTGGCTTTCTCTCTGTCCTTAACTGACTCACTTATACTGAAATTATCTAGAATGTATGATTTTTTGACAGTGTAATATATTGGCTCAGGTCAGTTCAGGCTTTAAAGCCTGCTACTGTAATGGTAGTAAATAGTATCACCGGAAACCGCTGGCAACAAGCCTTCAAAAATTAGGAGATGCCAGAATTAAGGTTGCCTACGCAGCTTCTCCCTCACAGCTCATGTTTCTAGCTTATATCCCCTAACAGCTCCCTCAATCCAATCTCTTACCTACTCCCCAGGTTTCTTGTCCTAGTCTACTCCCTCACCATCACCACCAGATCTCATTCTTGTCTCCTTTCCATTCAAGTCATCTCAGATCCTCATCCATGCTGCCTGGGGATCAGCAAGAAAGTACTGAGAACATAGAGAGAGTCTCCCTCTTCACAGACAACAGAGTCCTGTGGCACTTTTAAAGACTAACAGATTTATTTATCCATTATTCCCTCTTCACAGGTCCTGTACTCAGTACTACAGATGTTCACCAGAGGGAAGTAGAGCAACTGCAGGAAGAGTTCAGTTCAGCCTCCAAAATCCCTGAATGACGCAGGCTCAATGCAAATGGACTCTTCAGAACTTTTACCTGCCAGACAAGTCTCTATGGAGCATGTGTGAATTGAGTTTTTCAAAAACTTGTAAATTTAATTTGGGAAAATTTAAACAGTTTTTCTACAGGGACCGAACTCTTACCAACGTGTCAGTTCCGTCACTTACGGGGATCAGGTTCCGACCTTTCTTTGATGATCTCTTGCCTACATGCCAGTCCCGTCACCAATGAGGATCGGGTTCTGACCTTTCTCTCTGGCTACGGATAGAGCCCACTGGCTTTCAAGGCCGAGACCTTGGGGCGTCTTGACTCTACCATGCCTTTGGCTAAGGACAGACCCCACTTGCTATCGAAGCCGAGGCCTCGGGGCGTCTTGAATCTGTCCTGCCTCCTGTCTGATTTGACTGTCTCCGGAGCTGGTATTTATGGAGTTTTAGTCCCCCGTGCCCCTCCTGTTTGTCCAGATGTTCCCAAGGTCGTACACCTTATCTTCAGGGGGCTCTTTGCCAGAGAACTTTTTTGCAACATTGTCAACGATTCCCACACTCTATTTCAGTTTCTTAGTGCACCTGCTATGTGATGTCTGAGTTCTTGGCATTGGTTCAAGGTGAGTAAGTTGTTATGTTAAGGCCTTTGAAAATTGGTTCAGGTTTGGGCCTACACTTGCTAACTACTACTCCTAAAACTACTTATTTCTAATGCTATAAGTTCCCATTAACTAAACCCACTTTCTACAGACCTAAAACAAGACACGCACACCACAAGAGATAAGATAACAGTACAGGTAAAGGTAGGAAGGATTCATAATACAAATGGGTTTTAAAGAGAGATTTGGAAGAGTAAAGAGCGAGTATTTTGTGGACAACTCTTTTACAAGGTAGTTGACTAAAGCTTCCATTCTCTGGGCATCAGGCTGCAGTTTTGTTTTTACCACAAACTGCTGTTCAATACAATTAGCAACTTAAGCTATATTCCTGCAAGGGGCTGTAGGAGAAGCCTGGTAAAGATTAATCAAAAAGTTCTGCAAGTATTTTACAAAAAGTAAAAATAAAATAAAAAGTGAGTTTACCTTACTGTAATTTGAATTCAAAGCCCAGAATCGTTACTTAAATCTTCCAAGAGCTGCTAAGCACTCTGAAGTTGTGAAAGTGTTTCCTAAAACATAAAACAGAGATCAACACAAATCATCCCAGCTATTTGATCCTTAGCTAACAGTTCACACAAAGCAACTGAACACTTTAAAAATAACCGAGGGAGTTAAAAATCTGATATAAAATTAGTGTTAAGAAAAAAAGACAGCTGTATTTTATGTTTTGAAGTTGCACAGTAGAATAACAGCTGTTCATAAACTTCAGGGGGGAAATGAATTAATGAAGCAAGAAGTGTTATTTTTTTTTTCCATTTCAGCCTAGTCTTACTTTTTTTCAATATTGTATTTGTTGTGTAACCAGATACCTGTGTATTCAGGCAACTGAACACTCACATCAGTTATATGGTCTCGAACATAGGCTACAAACAGATCCATTCGGTCTCTTTCTTGTCCACGCAGACTCCCCATGACATGGACGGAGGTCTACCTGCACAGAACTACCTGCAGGATAAGGGCCACTCTCTTTGGATCATGTAGTACATAAAGCATGAAGAACATACTGATATATTTATAAAAATATAATAAGAAATAAATACAGACAGGGCTGACATTAAATATAAACAAAGAAAACCTCTCTTGCTGCTCTACATTCCATACAAGCACTGACTCATGGGTTTGTCTTGTTTCCCCCTTGAGCAGCTATTGAAAGAGTTATGTCCTGGTCTAACTTTCCATACACATATACTGTTAGCTTAGAGCATATATTTACTTGAAACATAGGATATCAAGCATTCAATGTTCTATATAGACAAATGACATACTAAGAGGTTTAACTATACATGCTATAGGAAACTGTATTGTAGTCAGTCAACTAAGTGTTCTAGATCCCAATCCTGCAGTCGATTGGGGGTGGATGTGATCCTGTTCTCAGCGAGCCTGGCTGACTTCTATGTGAATCCATACAAGCACCAGCACATGCAGTCGATTGTAGTTGTGTCCATAATGAATATTTTAATAGATGGTTAAATAGTCTTGATTACTAGACTTGGTGAGGGTTTTCTATTGAATTGCCTCCAAGTATAGGAATTTGTTTGTGCATGTGTTACTTCGAAGTGTGTTCTTTGTTTTGTTTTAAAAATAAATAGGTTGTAACTTATGACTTCTGCTAAAGCCAACTTTGCTTGAAATCGCTATGTTGTGTCTTTCCTTTTCCATTTTAGAAAATAATAACTTATTAAACTAGCATGAAAAGCAAAGGGGGAAGAAAGTATGAAAAAAAATCCAACTATTCTCTTGTCCCAAGGAGCAATTATTGACTTTTGTTAGCAGCAATGAGGCTCAGTCATGGATCAGGAGCCTATTGTGCTTGGCGCTGTACCAATAGAACAAAAAGACAGCCCCTCTCCTCTCCCCAAATTTACAATCTAAATAAGACTCATAGACTTTAAGGTCAGAAGGGACCAGTACGATCATCTAGTCTGACCTCCTGCAAAATGCAGGCCTCAAGACCTCACCCACCCACTCCCGCAGTAGGCCACCAACCTATGACTGAGTAGGCTTACAATTTAATTACGGAGGCAGTGCTTATTAATTCTCACTATGCTCATGTGAGGAGCTTTTCCTGGAAGATTCACTGGCATATGCCAAAAAAAGAAAGTCTTAAAAAATGAAGAATCAAACATGCCAAAATAACTAAGAATCCTGGCTTATTTAACCCCAGTTCTCCAGAAAGACTAGAATATCCTTATCCTATACATCACATTGATTATATTCATGCTGGGGCCAGGGCTCACAGTTTGATCACAGTAAAGGGCTTTTAGCCCTCACATGGATTTCAGCCTTGCTGAAGGAAAACCCTGCCCCTCTCTGGTTGACTGGCTTCCTCACTTCTCAAATCCCAAACAAGAGTTGCCAATCAGGGCCACTTTGGGATGAAGCTGATTTCTTTCCCCTCACCTTCAGGAGGTACAGCCCCTTCTGGGAAAGGAAGGAGAGAAAGCAGTTAATTCTATGTTGATTGGGTAGAGGGGGAAAAGAAGTAGAGAAAGTCCTGTAGGCCAAGATAGCTCTTTCCTCTCCTATCCTCCATGAAAAATAGTTCAGTGTGCTCTCTGCTCCTCTCCCTTTCCCTTTAGCACCAGAGTTGGGATTCTCCTGCAGACTTGCTCCCCTGCCCACTGTCCTGAGAAGGGAGGGAAGGGGTGAATAATCCCTGGAGTTATTCTTCCAGGCCTACGAAAAGGACCCATTGTAGCTACCCACCTGGGAGGTGAGGATGAAAAAACTCTGACTACTGGATGAGCTGTGGAGCAAGGAAGAAAGATGGGGATGCTAGAATTGATACAAGGTTTGGGGGGCAGGGGGAAACACAGAATTACTTAATTAGACTGTCTGAGGAGGATCTTAGACACTTCACAATATCAGGCAGCATTTTAAACAAATCTCTGCTGGGTCTTCCAGTTCCTGCAGTGGGAGGCTAAAATCACCCTACTTTATAAGCTTGGGAGATCTGGCAATACAGACATCAAAAGTGATAAAGACCACAAGATTTTTATTATTTAGACATAACTTTTGAAAGAGTCTCATGACTTTGAAGGGCTGACTCAGTTTTTGAATTTCTGAGGTTGGCAGCACTGTACTCAGCACTGGCCTAAATCAGAACACGTGTACTATATAGCAAGACTGCCCCACACGATAGTGCCACAGTCATATGACACTCACACTTTTAAACTTTAGTTGCTTGATTTGCTAGCTACATGTTTGCTATAAAAATGGGACATAAACTGACCAAATTAACCAGAATTGCTAACTGGGAGATTGTCTTTCTAGGAGTAATCCTCCAAGGCTCATGGGGTTTTATGTATTTTCTGAAATGAAGTTTACCAAGTCATCAATCCCATATGATCAGAAGTCATTTGTCAGCCTCTCCCCTGAGCATGATCCGACTTTTAAAAAATCACTTTAACAAGAGCTTTGACAATAGTAAATGTTGAGTTGTGTTTTTTTTTCCCCAGGCTTTACTCCACAACCATGAAAAGTAGAAACTTAGGTTTTTAAATGAAAGCTAAGATTTCCATGTAGTAAACTGTATTTAGAAGCTGAGGCTTTAAGAACAGACAACAAACATCACAACTCAAGATTTATTTTTGTAAACCTGATTAACTTTTATTTATTTAACCTCAACTTATTATTTGTCAGAGATTTTAAAATGTTGGGGTTTGAATAGGTCCATAGACCCTAATTCTGCATGTGGCTCCATGCAGGCAGACCCTACTGTAAGA
This sequence comes from Pelusios castaneus, assembly GCA_007922175.1. Lineage (NCBI taxonomy): Eukaryota > Metazoa > Chordata > Testudines > Pelomedusidae > Pelusios > Pelusios castaneus. The sequence continues at coordinate 6,815,677 of ML685764.1, forward strand.
AGAGAACCCTAATTTATATTTATTTATACAATATATAAGTAGATACTTTTTAAAATAGGGCTGTTCACACTGCGTACATTAAGCACATACATATGCATTTGCACAATTGGCACTATATATCATTTTTCCAAAATGGTAAGTATAAAAGATCCAAGCAAGAAGGAAGCTAAAAGACAAATAAGCAGGGCTTTTTTTGTGGTGGTACTCAGGGGTACTGAGTACCGGCACCTTTTTTCTTTTCCACAGCGATGAGGCCCTAGCTCCGGCCACCGCTACTGAGGTCCTCAGGTTCCTGGCTGAGTACCGACACCTTTTAAAAAATTATCACTATTATTTATTATTATTATTTTACAAAAAAACTGAAAACAAGTATATCTTTTTAAATACATTCTCAGAGAAGGCACATTTACAACAGCTGTTCATAAGGGCTCTACCTCAGGATCTTGGTTCAGAACTTCTCAACTATAAAGTCCATAAAGAAAATCATCAACTTCAGTCACAGTAATTACCCGAAACTGAGCATGAACAATTCATAACAGTCTGCATAGTTTCTAGGCCACTGTCTTGTGCAAGGAAGACTGACTTTGTGGTTAAGGCAGAAGACTCAGACTCACAAGATCTGGGATCAGTTGCTACCTCTACCAACCTTGAATAAATCACTGTCTCAACTCCCCAGCTCTAAAATAGAGCTATTGGTATGTAGTCACCTCTCTTTACCCGGTTCTAGTTTCAACAGCCTAACCTCAGGGAACCGCTAGGTTGTATGCTCCAGCCTGGCCCTTCAAGGAATAAAACACTCCTTCACAGTACGTTTCTTAAAACACTGTTTGGAATAATCAGGGCAGCAAGTGCAAAAAGCAAAAGAAATATTTTAAAAGTTCAGTCTAAAATAAGCAAACACACCTGTACAAATACAAAGGCCCCAATCCTACAAGTTACAACATGCTAGAAGATTGCTGTACTTGCTGGATTAGGACCATATATACTAGCAGAGGTTAGGAAGAAATGTTGTCTATAGCTACCTACTATAGGGTTTCTTACACCTTTCTCGGAAACAACTATTAATGGCAACTGTCAAAGACAATAGACTCACCAGGCCACTGTATTTCTGAGCCTTTTTGACATCAGGGAGTGGCTTGCGACCTTCCTAAACTGTGGCAGGGTGTTCTCAAGGACCAATGCCAGTCCACAGACTAATCACTGAGAAGCAATGAAATAGGCTGTCAACTGTTCTGATGCTGTATGGCAATTTCTGTGTTCATTCACAAAATAAATGTGTTTTATGTAGCCAAAACTAGCTATAAAACTACGGCCAGGTTCCCTTGCTTTGGTTACAACCAAAATAAATTCTCACCCATCTTGTTTTGCAGCCCTCCACTTAATATGTAATTGGCACAAAAGAGTCTGAAGAGCAGAAACTCTTTTTATGTATTAATTCTTATTTAAAGTCCTGCCCTCCAAAATACTCAGCTGTTTAACAAATGTAACAGAAAAATGCACAAACTCTTCTAACACACTTTTCCCCTGTCCTGGAAATGTCACAGTCAAATCACAATAGAAATAAAAAAAACAAAAACAAAAAGAACCCCACCTAATTAATTATAAAATTCCATTAGTTTATTATGGGAACCCTTACTGGGCATGTGCAGCAGTAGGTCTCATACTGTTGTAAAAGGGAACACGGGCTTTTTATTATATTTTTTATTTAAACATATCCAAGATGTCGTTCCATACTACTAGCTCTAAATCCTTAGTTCCAGCCATGTGTTGCTCTTAACATTTTGTTTTTATAATCTTCTGCTCCTATTGTGCATGACTTTGCTAATGAAGTATGATTAATGCAGAGCTGCCTTCATAACATGAAGGTAGAGCAGCCATTTTAAACACAAAGAAAAGGAGGAAAAGGAAAGATGGTAAAATAGAATGAGTTAAGAATGGAAACAATGGGATCTCCTACTCAACCCTAGTAGATCTTCACTGCTCCAAAACAAGACTTCAGTTTTAGGACACATTGTTTTTTACGTGAAGATAAGATAGGAAAACAATGCAGAGACAAATGACTTGAAAGTGAATGTCAATGGATGATATGTCCAACAGACATTTTACAGAACAGGACCATGAAGGTTTAGTAGGACATCTGAGGTAAGCTACTACAATATTTTTTCAGACAGCATGTAACATAACTTTCTAGTGGCAGTCAAGGCTTTCAATTTTTTCTAGTGTCTGTATATATGTACAAATATTAGCTGCGAATAACAAAAGCTATTGCTGAAACCAAGTGGTTTGTCATGTGTGCTGCCAAACACCTTGTGATTGCTACTGTAGTCCAACTCCAGGGATGACAACAATTATTTCTACTGTCACAGTACTACGGACCCTGTTGTACTTGGTGCTGTAAAAACACAACACAAAAAGATAGGATTGGGACTGCTGACTTCAAATTGTAATTTTTTTATTATTTTTAATTTATATGGATTTGATCTGCAAAAAGCTAAACACTCAAACTGAATGAACGTTAACATTTGGACAAACTTCATGGGTTTGTTTTGAACTATAAATAAATGTATCTTTGGGCAAAAAATTAAATGAGGCTGGGCAGAAATTCAAACTTGTAATGAAACCTTAAAGCAAGTGAGTTTTGTGGCTTCATAATCTGCGTTTCTAGATGATCGAGTATGAGTAAGGGATGTATACTACAAAGTTCTCCTTTACCAGATGTTTCCAGGCAGCCCTCCTAACAAAATTTTCTCCATTTTATGATTCTTGTTTTAATTTTTTGTCTTGTTTTTTTCAAAGCTTATGTAAAGAACAGATTTTGTATATGTGTATTTTTTTTAAGGACAATAATGTTTATATAATGCAGTTATAGCATTTGGCCTAGCAAATAAAATTATTTCTTCAGACCATCAGTTCCAACTAATATTTATTGTAGGTGCATAAAGATATAGTATCTATTTAGGATGGTACCTACAATTTGTAAGCATATTTAAGGCCTTCAATAAAAATGTATCTGAGACAAAAACTTAATTTCACATATGCTACAGCACCAAATAATAGTCAGAAAGAAATGATTTTCAGTCACTATGGATTTGGGCCAGGTTAAAATAACTGACTCTTGTTAAAAGGTTTTCTGTTGCTAGTTTTGGCCTGTGTGAAACTAGTTGGTTCTCAGCCCATTTTTCAGTGGACATATGTCCATATCAGTGGTAAAAGTATAATTTGATGGGCCCCGGAACCCTCCTAATCTCCGGGCCCCCTTCCTGTATTGTCTGGGTCCCCTACATGCATGTGCGGGCCCCAGCCCAGGTAGGCATTTGCAAGCACTTCTCAGTACCACATGCATCAGTTATCGCTCCATAAAAATATTTATAATTTTATATGGCGTTTATGTCTATAGTAATTATTGTCACAAACTAGCAAACACTGCATAGCACAATAAGTATTGTGATTAACAATGGTGGGGCGTAGGACCTGCCAGCAGCCAGGGCAGGGTGGAACATGCGTTCCACTGGATTTTTCTATTTTTAGGGGCCCCGGAACTCTGGCACCTCAAATTTGTGGGCCCCGGAACTGCGTTCCAGTGCGTTCCCCCTTACTTTAACCCCTGGTCCATATCCTCTAAAAACCATCAACTGTCCTCTTTGCTGGTAACTATCCACAGCACTGTTGAGACAAATCAGCAGAGCCCATGCTGTTGTATCTTTTTCATGGATTAATAGAGAACAAAGTCACCAACTCTTATTACTTTACTGCAAGGTCACATATTTAAAGGTTTGTAAAGTTATTCAGAAGGCCTATCTGAATATTAATTTTTAACTGTTTTCCATTCTCCTTTCTTCTGGTTATTTCAGTCCTAAAATTGTTATATGAGCCTTCCATAGCATTTTAGATTAGCTCTGTTCGGAACGGATTTACATTTTTTAAAAATAATAATAATCTTGGCAAAGTATGGGGGACATTGGCTTATTATTAGAAAAGGAGATTGGGAGTCAGGATTCTTGGATTTTGTTTCCAGATCTGTGGCTGACTTGTTGTGTGACTTACTATATGTCTCAATCTGTCTTCATCTCAGTTAACCCATCTATAAAATTATTACACTGTAATATACCTCATGTTTTTTGAGGCTTAACATTTGTAAAGCCCTTTGGCTATGTCTACACTTACTAAAATTAGTTCGAATTAGTTAGTTTGAACTAACTAATTCAAACTAATTTTAGTTAGTTCGAATTAGCTTAATTCAAACTAACATGGCCACACTGGAATGTTAGTTCGAACTAAGCAAGCACTTTCATTCCAATGGCCGGTTAATTCGAACTAAGAAATTGGTTCGAATTAACATAGCCACATTGGTTAATTCAAACTAGTTAGTTCGAATTAACCCCTTAGTTCGAATACCCTATTCGAACTTATTAGTTCGAATTAAGGAAGCCCTTAATTCGAACTAACTAAAGCCTAGTGTAGCCATGGCTTTAGTTAGTTCGAATTAAGCCTCCTTAATTCAACCTAACTTGCCAGTGTAGACATAGCCTTTGAGATCCTCATATGGAAAATGCTAAGGAAAATGTTTCTAAAATGGAGCAAAAATGAATTTAAAGTCTCCAGTTAACAACATGTAAGAGATTTCTTATTGTCCTTAGATAAAGAAAATGGTGCACTGTTGTCAGGACCAGATTTACACCTTATGTGTCTCTAGGCACAGCATCCTCAGCACCACTCCACCCCTGGCCTACAGCTGACCTTTGTGTTTTCCGAGTGGGGTGGGTGTGGGGGATGACTGGGCCAGTTCCACCAAAGGTTAGGAGAAGGGGAGGGAAAGCAGCTGGGGTGACCAGCTTGGCAAGCTCTGGGTGGGAGGAATATGCAAACTCCTGGGATCTGGCTTCTGGCCTGGCAGTGGAAAGAGGGGGAGCAGAGTGGCAGGGCCCCAGAAGAAAGGAGAAGGAGGAGGGGCAGGGGCAGAGTTCTGGTGCCCACATGGCCACCAAATTGCTGAAGGCCCCATTGGATAATCCTCCACTGTTCAGGCACTCCTAAACACATGCCTAATTGGAAATCTGGCCCTGAGTATTGAGTATGCTAACATAAGCTTTTAGCTTAAATTTGGTCTGAATATTCTGCATAATATTATAAAGAAATGCCAACACACTCTACAATCTCTCACAGTTGACCAAGAATGTACTTTTTACATTAATTAGTACTAGCAAGAAGTAATTTATTATGAACAGGTGCAAAATTGATTTATCTTTATGATACAGGTACAGAACTAGACATCCTTGCCTAATTTACTATTCAAGCATGCCTTTCTACTGATACAGTACCAAACCCTATGCTCTGCTTCTAAAGGAATACTTCATCTGTTAAAATTCCCATAAATAGTTCTCTCTCGTACCTTCTGCGGCATTTTATAGAAATTTGCAGATATTTTTTCAAAACTTTAGTTCCGTATTAGATTTATAATTTAAAAAATTTGCCTAATGACAATAAGCTTTGTTTTCATTATATTAACTAGGCTTAATTGTGATCAGAAATTTCTCTGTATTACCTCATACAAATGTCCTTTCCATTTCTCTACCAGGATTTACTAGAGAAGACAAGAGACAGTGAGGAAGTAGAGAGGAGAGGGAATGCACAAACCGTTGAAAACCATTGTTCCTGCTCTTCTGACCAGCTCTAAAGGAAAGCAATGCTTTAATCAGTGAAAACACTCCCTGGCTAAAAGTTTAGTTGATGCTAAGATTTCTTTTTTATAGCAGTTTCTCATTTTTTTTTTTTTAATTTCTGGAACACCTATTCCACATGGGCTCAAAGAAAATGGTATTGTCTGACTTTCCTAAAGATGAATGTAATCTGATTACTCTAAAAAACCTATTCCTGTCATAAGCAAATGAATTTGAAAAAGCCAACAGCAAAAGGGACTCAGGAAAAAAAAGTCACTTAATTAAGATTAAAATCAATCATAGAATAATTACTGTTACTTTTGTTAATCAGGAAGATTTGTTACGTGACTTAATACAGGTCTAGAAGCGGGGACAGAAAACTGCTGCTGATCTTCAAATTCTGGATATGTAGGAATTTAGTAATAATTTTAAATGTGTAATCTTATTAACCCTAGCAGGGTGATGGCTTCCCTGTTTCTTTGGCCTAATAGGGGCTGGAAGACAGAGAACTCTCCAGGCTAGAATTAAGAATACAATATGGGCCTCAAGGTCCAAAAACTTTTTTGACTGAGCAACAAGATGTAATAACTTTCAAAGAATCCCTGAATGAGTGTTCCTAAAGAGGGGAGAATGTGATCTTTCTTTTTTTTTTTTTTTTTATCTACACTGCAGCTGGGAGTTAGTCTCTCAGCCCAACAGACAGACTTGTACCAGCAGGGCTTACACTAAACTCTAAAAATAGCACTGGACATTTCCGCTTGAGTTCCCCAGCCCACCCAATTCATTAGTCATGAGATCTCAAGCTGGAATGTCCACACTATTTTTAGCATGCTAGTTCAGTTACCCCACTAGTATGAATCTGTCTATCCAGACTGGGAGGCTTGTTCTCAGTTGTAGTACAGACATAGCCATAATTCATGTAGTCTCCAAGGTGCTGGATGAACAGGAGTGCCCATAATTTATCTTTAGTTTCCAGTTCCACTGCCCAATGGTGAGGTTAAGCAGTTTCAAGCTTGCCAAAGTTTTGGGGGAAAAAGAACAGGGCACTAACTGGTTGTTCATGTTACTTGTGTTGAAGGCTTTTATAGTCCTAGGAAGCTAGTAATGTCTAAAGTTAGATCACTTTTGTCCTCATACCCAAGTCTCATCTTTTTTCTTAATTTATTACCAACTAAAAGCATTGGCCGACACACTCTTAATTATTTTTCCTTTTCTTGTATTCTGTTTGAAGACTTGGGGTGTTTTGTCTATGTATGTTCCACTCTGAATGGAGGCCAGGAGTAAAAACAAAGTAATTGACTGGAATCAAGGGCTATGTTTACACTTGCAAGTTAGGTTGACTTAAGGAAGCTTAAGTCAACCTAACTTAGTCCCTGTCCACACCAGGCTTTCATTAAGTTGACTTAAGAAATTTCTTAAGTCGACTTAATGAAAGCTTAGGTCAACTTAATAAGAACCGCCGGTTAGGTTGACCTAACCCTTAAGTCGACTCCTTAGGTCAACCTAAGCACAGTCTGGATGATTAAGTTCACTTTATTAGGTTGACCTAAGGGCAATTAGGTCGACTTACTAAGTCCCCATTCAGGGAAACAACTTTAAGTCGACCTAATAGGGTCGACTTCACAAAGTCGACTTAACTTTTTGTAGTGTAGACATAGCCAAGGATGCCATAGCTTAAAGCCAATGGATGTTTCAAACTAGACTTGATTTGAGTGTGTTGGTGGCTCATCCACTGTCTTGAGCCTTGGATTACAGAAAGGTTTGGTGTACTTCTTGTTTCGCATGTAAAACACAGAAGGGCAAGGTTTCCTTTAAAAGGGATATTCTGGGGGAGGTTTATACATAAGATCTCCCAAAATTACTCAAGATTTCCCCTGAGCATGGAAGCAGAGCAAGAAGAGCAAATTTATGTGGAGCCCTAAGTTGCTTCTGAATTTATCAGAGGGCAAAACAGCACTGGAAACACTTAAGCAACACCTTTCAGTACTGACTGTTTTGCTAATTTAAGATTCTAATTAAAATCCTTTTCTTTCTGTTATAAAATCTATTTAATAAAAAAATCTTTCTGGGGCTTTTAAAAGTTCCTTCCAGATTTGGACACTTGTTTCAGCTAAGGGGGGAATACAATCCCCTTTTTCATGTTTTCCTTTACCCACACTACCTTCACTTCACTCTCCTTGTAATCTACTGAAATACAAAATCCTCAGTAATGTAGCAGGTGCAGCTAGAGCTAATGCACTGATAAAAGGTTTAATGAGCAAAATACTCCCCTGTCTGGAATAACAAGTTCTGCCCCAGGAAACTAGAAGTGTTAATGGCATATGCTACTTGAATCTCCACTTGAATTGTCTGTGCAGATATGCAAATAACTGCCCTCATTTGCACTTTATACTCTTCAAGGAAAGTGTATTAACTAAATGAAAAGTCTGTGGTGTTCCAAATTACAAATAATTTTATAAACTATATATTTTTTCTCCTTGTAGTCCAATAAGGAATAAAAGACAAATCATCTATCTATGGGAGCTAAAGAGTATTTTATCTTGAGCTAAACTTCATTTATTCTTCATTTAGAAAATTTTGAATTTCCCCCCATGGTCTTTTTGAGTGGGGGAAAAAAAAATACTGTCTATAGATACTGATTCAAAATCTATTGAAGTCAATGGACAGACTTTCTATTGACTTCAGTGGACTTTTGATCAGGACCACAATTATTAACTATGCATTCTGATTGCTTTGGCAGGAATATCAACTTATTTTGAGAAAGAAAGCTTTCAAGCATTGACTTAAACATACTTCTTGTCTCTTAAAAGATTTTGCCTATTTTGTGTTACGTGTAACACCTAAAATTATCATAACTGAAAAGAGATTATAGACTTGTATTTTTTCAACTTGTTTGCTTTGTACATGATGCAAAATATGTTGTCAAATCATTCTTTTAGCTTGTGGCTTTATGTAGGTTTTTCTCAATAGAGCGTTATGGGATACTTCCCAGAGGCCAATGACATTGATTTACATTGCACTCTGTCTACTGATGCTCATTTGACCCACCCAATTTGACTTCAGCACTATGCCACTTGAAGGTGGCTTTATTAAGTTGGATTTTACTGTGATTTAGGTCACCATAAGTGACATGCCAGTGGAGACGTATGCTTTATGTGGTCAATGGAAGCCGCATTCCATCGACCTACTTATCAGTGTAGACTAGGCCCGAGCAAGTGGTACTCCCTGTCCAGGAGCTGTCTGTGAGAAGCTGATCCCTGTTCCAGCGAGGCTCTCCTCTGTTGCAAAGGGAAGGGAGGAAGAATAACCAGCTCTCTGCCAGGGCTAAGTTGCCCCAGAATATTCTCCCTAAGTGCAGCCACTGGGGGAATAGAGAGGGTAAGGACCGTGGGACCTATGGGGGATGGAGGAAATCTTGTTCCCTACTATATCCATTTCAATTTTGTCATAAAAAGACCATTATTACTTGTGATCATATCCTTTGTTACCTAAGAATTTAACTTCTCCTCCTCTCCTTTCCTGATGATAAAGATTTATAATTTTTAAAAGGTGCCTTTTACATTTGTACCACTTAAGTGCACAAATCCCTATATGCAATTCAGAATTGTGTTACACACACACGCAGGTATGTGCATGTACGGGGATGGGGGTTTATATGCCCACTTGGAGTGCGCAGGGACATTCTGTCTGAAAATTTTTAAAGTATTCTATGAAGTTATAAAACTGTGAATTAATTTTAACTCCTCCCACTATTCTCATTCAAGCAGATTGTTCTCCCTGCTAAAGCTGCAATGGACTATGATCATGTAGTCTCCAAATCTAAAGAATTAACTACTTGGAGCTCAGAAATGTATCATCATTTGCTTGATTGTCCCACTCTCCATCATGAGCCATAAGATGCCATTACATTGTCACTGAAGAATGAGTCCTCAAGAAAAAAAAAGCTAATAATTTAAATTCCAATTTCTTCAAAGTGCAGAAGCCAACAGAACACTTACTTATTACATTAATAAGAAGGACTAAAATTGGCAGAGCCATGTCAGCAGTTAGGCTGATGGATCATTAACCTATGGATACCAAGCAAAGAGTCTTTGCAGTTTTGCTACTAATGGGGGAGCAGTGGCAACCTCTTAAATCAAAGTTGACTAGCAAGTCCTATTATAAAAACTTTTCAAGGCTTATTTAAAAAAAGAACTTTAACATCTGCAGAGTTTTCAGCAGTACTGTGAAATTTGGCAAGGGATAATCCTGGGATGACAGGGGAGCCTTATGCTTTCCCTATGAAAATCCACTGTGATGTGGCTGAGTCCTAAAACGTCACAAGTCACATTTGCAGGGTATATTAAGATAATTTAAAATCTCTCAAGAGTTACCCCTCACTGAGCATGCTTTGTTGACAGCAGAGGAAGGGTGAGACTATTGTTCCTTCCATGCCAGGCTCTGTTCTGTACTATGTTCTACTGGCCCTAGGCCTTTCCCTCCAGGCTTGACCACTTTTTCTCCATCCCTTCCCAATGTCCCTGTCCTTTCCCATTCTGTGGCTCCTTGTCTGTCCCATTCTCCTTACTTACCCAGGCACAGTCCACGTCCTTCAGGCTCACCCCTCATGACAACCACAGGCTCCTTTCCCTGTGAGTTTCAGTTCTTCTCTCCCGCCGCCTCCTCATTTGATCTGTCTTTAACCTTCCTCATAGGCAGCTAAAAATTGGGGTTTGATAATGGGAAGTATCAAGCAACTTTAATTGTAGATGGTGCTGCTGGTCCTGCCAATAATACTGGAGAAGTCCCATGAACCAAAATTTTGTTAGGTGGCCCATAGCTTCTTTCAATTCTGGGTGCCAGCTTAAGACACCTTTCCACTAAAGAAAATCAGGACTCAGGTACTCTCAATGACAAATGTAGGAAATGAAACCATGGAGCCTCAGTTTCTTATAATAAGGCAATGTAGTCTTGTTTGTGAATCTGTAGGTCTATAGCTTTGTTACAGCAAAATTCCATAACTGCTAAGATGTGTGTATTTTTCTTTTGCTCATAAAAGCTGGTCCTTGCCATCTCATGGCTTAATTCTTTTATGTTTATATTGGTTCCAGCGTGTGTGTGTTTAAAAAAAAAAAAAAAAGCCGGTACTCTCATATCTTGATAATAAATTTGAAAAATGCCTTTATCACCCCTCTAGCATCACACTCCTTTCTCCTGCTGACCCTGTCCCCAGCTGGCAGCAGGGCTGGTAAAAAAGGTGCCAGTACTCTGTACTCTTGTGTACCATCACAAAAAAAAGCACTGGTTCCAGCAGAAAGGAAACTTACTTGAAGAATTTTAGGAACATAGCAAACACCGTATATTTTAAAGTTTATATGGGAAAGGGTTACATTGTTTAAGGGTTTTGCCTTTGCAACAGTTAACTTGAGTTGTTCCACCTTCTCTAACCTAGCTTGCGTGAGAGTGGACACAGCCTGTGACACCATGTATCTTCAGTGCAGTTAACCCAAGATCCAAAGGGGTAGCCGTGTTAGTCTATTGTAGAAAGACAACAGAGTCTTGTGGCACTTTTAAAGACTAACAGATTTATTAATCGCATGAGCTTTCGTGGGAGAA
>ML685764.1:6831928-6853861 GCA_007922175.1 Pelusios castaneus
CCTCTGGTCTGACCCAGTACGGCCTTTCTTATGTTCTTATGTTCTTAAATCTCTGGAGCCTTTCAGTACTTGGCTTCCAGTTGATACAGTCATTTTCTTGGTGGAGTAGGAGTTTATATCACAAAAACACCAGGACAAAATGCTGCTCTTTTTGGGAGAGTCTATGGCTGCACTTATTATTCAGGGGTCACCAAATCGCCATCAGAAGGTGGCAACTTGCACCTGCTTTGCTATTGATCTAGGCTGAAAGTCAAGTGGTGATGAAGATGTCTTCTAAAATAAGAAAGATTCTACTGTGTTGGTCACACTAAATGACAACCAGGTGTTTAATTCATTTTGCCAACTATGGGTCTTTATCACACATTTTTCTATAAAATGTGTTAGTATTGTTATTAAGCAAAGTCCCTGCCACATTCATATGGACTTAGTGGAATAAAACAAAGCATGTGTGCTAATGCCCTGCTGGTCATAATATCACTTGCTGGATTTTAATAGCCTTTATCCCTCTGAGGGGAGGGATTTATTCAAATGTAATATCTATCACTTCATTAAATCAATCCTGTGTCAAGATTTTCATATGCTAAATCCTGCCTTCCCTTCTGAAATTTGTTTTCAAGGCAACTAATCAATTTGGCAGTGTTGTTACTTTTCCACTTTTGGCCTGAAAGCCCAGAAAAAGGCAAATCTTTACACCACTCAAGGGGTTAAGGTAATACTTTCTGGAGATGATGAAAGGCTTAAATATGAAGAAGCAGATCGGTCACTTTACTTTTATGTGGTGGTTGATAGACGTGCTATTCATTTTTAAAATGTATTTAATTCTTTTGATGCAAATGTATTCACTGAGAGAAATTCTGCATAGCCATAACTCAGACTGCCATAGGCTCTCCTATTAAGGTTTCTTGCAGGACTCCTCAACTGGACCATAAGATATTTTGCATAGTTAGGGTTTTATTTATTGTTTTTTGCAGTACAAGTATTTTGACAAACTGGAATTCTTATCTAGTTGAATTGTGGTGCTCCTGAATTCTCCTTCTGCCAGTTCTACTGACACTATAATAGTCAATTCACAACTACCAAGTTAATGAGAGATCTGGATGGTAATTACATTAACTATACTCTTGAACTCTGGACTGGGTCATATGTTTGGGGATTTGGGGAGTCCCGTGATATCTAATTCCCCTTTCCCAGTCATAGGCCCCATGTAATCTTGGAATCCAACTGTGTAGCTTCGCTTTCAAGTGACTACTTTCATTCTGCTCTAAATGTGGGAGACTTCCTAAAGATCTTGCTCTGCAGCAGGCTGACATTCTGATGGCCCTGGAAACTTGGGACAAGGTTAGGAGACAAACTCTGATTCTTCGTATATGGCAGCCTTTTGTACCATCATCATAGCTGGACTGGCTCAGCGTGAATTCTTAAACACTTTGGTCTGGATTTTGTATTTCCTTCATTATTCCTTCTCTGCCTGCTTCCCACCTTTACCCCACAGAAAAAAAGGTTGGGAGAGAGCTTACAAGAATATGAGTAGGTGTAATCAAAATAACTTGCTTATAATGTCTTTTACAACTAATCTCACAGGCAAATATGCCCTTCTAGTATTCCAGTGTATTTTCTTATAGGAAGTTTGAACCCCTTCTACACTGATCACTCTAGGCATTCCAAAACTCTGTGTACAATCTCCAGGTTCTGTGTAATGCTTTCAATAACCATTTTATAAAACCCTAACTAAAAATGAATTCAAAATGCAGTTAGCTGGACTAAGTAGTAATGAGTTTAGACTGTACATTATTGAATTCAATTAATGTAGTTTATATTTGAAGCGTTTTAGCAGTGTGCTAGATACTTTACAAACAAATTAGACCCAGATGGTGACCTAGGGCACTTTAACTCTCTTCTTCAGAGGAAGAAAAACAAATCTGACATACACAGTCCACCGTGTACAAGTCTGTGTTGGAGATGGTGAAGGAGAAATTGTCATTTCTGGAAATCTTTGTGGAATAAGTGTGTTTTGAGGAGGAATCCTAATATTGGTATTAATAACACAGGGATTACTGAAAATGAATTGCTGAGTAAATTGTTTCTAGTACAAAATTCTCCTTTTTTTTCAGATTCTTTAATATGATGATTTCCTTTTAATATTCCGGAACATAGGGTATTACAGCAATCCCAGCTCTGCCTTTTAATGCGGTTTGACCTACTTAAATGCAATCAGTTTTTTTTTCTGCTGTCTTTTTGGTTTCCATTTGTGTATATTAAATGGATGGCAGCCACTCAGTTTGTCTCTAGAATGAGCTAGTCAGTGTTTCTCAACCTTTAATGGACTGGGGAACACCTAATGGTATTAATTACTTTATGTGGAACAACTGATGAAAACTTTCTTGAAAAAAACTGGCTGAAATGTTCGTAATATCTGTATATTACGCATTCCTGCAAAAACAAGTCAGAAAACCAAATTAAATACATTTTATAAATATAACACACATTTATTTCTAAAATAGAGATACATCATGATTATGCACACAACTTAAAACTGAAAATAGCCAGTAATTAAGAGCACTGGCTGGTTGAGGGGGGAGGTGGAAGCTTTGGTGCAGCTCAGGCATTTTACATTTCCCACCACTGATGCTGGCAGTAAGAACAGTGAGAAATTAAAAATGCCCCAGCCACAGCAAAGGAGCAAGGTGGTGGATGTCAACACGCACATAGAAGCTTTTCTGTGACTGGAGCATTTTAAATCTCCCAGGCATGTGTCAGCTTGTGGTGTTGCTCCTTCCCTCCACACCATTCAGGCTCCGCAGTGGGGAGGAGTTGCAGAACACCTTCACTATGTCTGCGGACCACTGGTTTTCCATGGAACACTGGTTGAGAAACACTGAACTAGATGACACTTTCATTCTGGGTTTGTCAACTTCTTCCCCACTCTAATATATGTAATAAGTGGACATTCCCAGCCTCCCCAAATATCATTACAAAATTTCTAATGTGATAGTGTTTGCTAGAAAGTGATGCTGCTTTTCCTTCCAGATAAAACAGTTTCATTATGGTTTTTTGTACTAAAAACAGTTGTTGATTAAAAAAAAAAATTCCTGTCAACAAGGAAAGAGATGGCCTTTTCTAAAACTACCATCATTCTATTTTGTGTAATGGTTCACAAAGAGCATTTAAAGACTAAGCCAGTAGAAATGTCTTGTGGAATCCAAAGCAGTGAGACATGCCCCATGCTGCAGGCTCCCAGGCAGTCTCTTTTAGAACACTTTATAATATCTTATTCTTTTTATAACACCATATTTGTTCTTGTTCTGTGCATAAAAATAGCTTTATGTATTAGAGAATCCTATAATCATTTGGTTGAAACGTGTGTCATTAGATACACCCCACCACATTATGGCTGTCATATGTTTTCAAATTGTATTTTGTACCTTTTCTACACAGAGCTGTTGATATCTGGTCCTGGTTTGTTTTGTTAAGTGTGTGTTTAGGAGAAACCACTGCTTCATCTATCTGAGTAAAATGACCAATGATCACAGGTGGCGTCTACACAAATAAGTTTTTACACAAGACTTTTGCTATAGTTATTCTTTAATTAGTTTGTCTTTAATGCCCCACTGTAAACCTAAGGAGTTTTGTATGTTACAAAGAAGAAACCAGATCTCCAACCATTAGCCCCTTATTCCAGCTGGAAGTGCTGGAACTGGATCCACTGACCGGGTGCTGTTCAACAACTCCAGATCAAAATTGCTAACTGGTTAAGCCTAGTGAGGTTGCAAGCCATCTACCAGAGGTAGCAAAGGTCCCATTGGAGAAGCAATGCAAATGCAAGTATATGAATAATAGAGTCAACTTCAACATCAGAATGTGGATAGGAGTCAACCAGAGCCATTTACAGTCGGCGAGCTAGATAAGACCCATAACTTCATCAAGCCAGGTTCAGTGGTAGAATATGATAACATCTTGCCAAACATCTTAGACCAAAGGCATCACAGTGGCTTGCAAACGTCTATATACGGGTTGTTAATTAGAAGACATTTCCATCCATTTGATGTCAAGCAAAGATTATTGGCATGCTTAAACTGGGCAAGAACTCCTACAGTGTGTTGAGTTACTTCCCAATATCCTGCTGTCAGCGTGTATCAAGATATTTTGGGTTTTTGATCCTCCAACAAATTGCTCTAGATTTGAACAATGTCCTGTAGGTCAAGCAGGCAGGATTCAGGAAAAAATGTAGCATCTGTGATCGAGTCCTGGCCTTGACCACCCAAAGATTTTGTTGAAAACCATTTTCAATAAAGACGGAAGTCATCATCTTGGATTTGACCACCATTTATGACACAGTTCAGCAGAGAGGCCTTTTGTTTAAATTCTCTCTCACGTTGCTCCATGTGGGACAGTGGAAGTAGTAGAACTCTTTCTCCAAAACAGTCAGTTTAGAACACAGATGCACAATTGCTGTACCTCTTGATAGTGTCAGATCAACTGTTTTACTCAAGACTCATTTCTTTCACTGCTTCTGTTCAATGTGTTCATCAAAAAAGAGCCAGCTACACTCTCACACAAGTTTATTTATGCCAATGACATCTGCTGCAGCTACCAAGCTCTGTCCTTCTCAGAAATTGATGAAGTCTTGAATGATGATATGACGCTCATGGCAGACTGTTGTAGTTGATGGCATGTAGAGCTGAGCTTTCCCAGAACTATTTTCTAGTATATTTCATCTGCAGTATGCAAGCACAAGCCATGAGTTAATGTTTTCTTCAACAGCCAATGCTGCAGCATTATCCAAACCCAATTTATCTGGTGTAAAATTGGATAGGTAATTAATGTACTGCAACCACCTGAAGAAGACAGCAGCCAAAGTCAGCACTTGGAACAACCTGGTCAGAAAATTGCCTGGTTCAAGCTGGAGTGCAAACATCCAGACTCTAGGAACATCAACCCTTCCCCTCTGCTATTCTGTGATAACAGTTGTTAATCATACTCTCATCACTGATCCAACCATCGGTGCATCAAGTTTTGATCAGCCAAGGCATCTGTGGTCATCTCTGAATTGGTTTTAAACAGGACAGAGCAACTATGTGGCCATTCTTTTTAAATGACCTGGAATTGCGGGCAACTTCAGACTGTGTCACTTATCATTGACAAATGCCCACCGACTAATATTAATGGTGGGCTATAGCTTGTAAACCTGGCAGATGATGATGCCATCAAATGGCTTGGCACATTGCTCCAAAAGTGAGAGACTCTGCCCCCAAAGCTGGGATTCTTTTGATTTAAACTTTTGTCATCAGATTCCAATTGTGTATGTGAATCAAGAGTTAGAATAAACTGATGTCTCTCCTAAAGACCTGTTGCTTCTGAATTTACATACTATAAATCAGACCAAATTCTTCTTGAAAATTATTTAATTGGTATTAATTATGCACTTAAAAGTTTTGGAGAAGGAAATTTTTTTTTACAAACGTTAATTCTCACATTGCCTTTTGTCAGACTGGTAAATTTAATATCTCCAATTTACTAATGGAATGGAGAAGGTTGACAGAGAGAAAATGATGTGCCCTGAAACCAGGGAGAGGCAGTGTAACTGCTGGAAGTTTCCAATTTTAGTTTTAAGATCAGACCCTTAGTTTCCATCAGTGTTATATGGTCTAGTAGAAAACAAACTCATCTAAATTAGACATTAGTCCTTTTAAACAGATTCTGAAAGTTAGTGTGTCGCTGAATGTGATCAATTTTATAACCGTTTCATTCCAAGAAGCTACTAAAGGGTTAGTACTTAATAGCATGTGGTAACTTATCAACAAATTATAATGAATGAATAAGAAATTTTAGAAAGAGAAAACATTCCAAACCAATAATGCCTTAATCACACTTTCTTTTATTTTTAATGGACTTTCAGAAATAAATTGGATGTATCTTAAACTCATTTTAACTTTTTTTTTCTGGTCACTGTCTCCACTAAACTATTCCACATATTCATGCCTGTTTGTACATAATAGACTAATGTTTTTATAAAAGACCAGGATGGTTGAGGAATGATAGATCATTAACATTGTAAAACAATGTGAAGCATATGTGGCAAATTTTAAAATCATTGAGTCTTAATAATTAATTAGATTTCTCTGACTTCTCAAAGAAAAATTAATCATGATTCTTTTAATGTTATGCATCTCTTTGTGTTACAACTAGCCAATGAATTCCTCTGGACTAAGATCATATGGAGGAAAGAGATCCTGATTTGAATCTATCTCAGCAATTCTGTAGGAATCAAAAAACACATTTTGGTGTCTAGTTACATAGATTGAAGATCCCATTTGGACACACACAACTGTTGGATGCAAGCAACATTTCAGTGTATCTCTTCTTAAAAAAATAACTGAAGCTGGAAACTTTGAGACGCTTAAATCTCTTTCTCAAATGTGCATACTTAAAGATAAGATCAGCCATGATGGGGAAGAAGCAAATCAGACTGTGGACTCTGAGCAAATGTAGAGAATCTTGAAAAATCTGGTTTGCGGGCAAGTGTGAAACAAAATCATCATTATGTACAAGTTACACATTTGTTGTCTCTGCAGTGCTGGCAACATACAATGTTTTTATCAACTGTCTCTTTCTCTTGTTACCATTGTACTTTTCCTTCTTCTCTTGACAGTGGTGTTGAATGGTGATGAGACACGTTCTTGCTTCAACTCTCATCTTACTTTCTCCTAATTCAGGAATGAGGACAAAACACCTGATCTGAGGGTTTTCTTTTTGGCAAGTTGGAAAATGGTCATTTTTGTGTTTACATGCAGGTATTTTTACCCCTGTTGTGTTAAGTCATCTTTTCCTAATGGTTTTTTTTTTTTTTTTAAAGTCAGTTCTTTGACAGAAAAGCTCTAGTTTCTTCTTAACTAAAAATAGGGTGATATGTGTCAGTGAAATTCAGGAACACCTCTTCACTATTGTTTTCTGCCAGTATGAACAAATAGCTGATTCTTTTTATAGTCTTTGTTTTAAAAGTGTTTTAAACTCCACCCAGGTTGCAGTTGCTGCTTTTCATCATCATTTATTCTGAGCTTTCTTGAAGTTTAGGATAGCACAGGCAGTCAATTGATCATTATTTGTTTGAAATTTTAAATGGGTGTATGTGAGAGAGATCATTTTTAACTTTGAGCTCTGACCTGCAGATATGTGAAAAATGTAGCAGTAGTTGTCAAGATTGGTTTTCCACTGTCTTTATTTGGAATCACTTGCTTGTATATAAGTAAGGTTTTTTTTATTGTGTATGTAAACAAAGCCTATGTGGCTACAAGCATATATCATTAGCATGTCCTATGTAGAATGTAAAAAGAGGGTCTTTTCCAAACTTAATTTGTTGAGTTTGGAAGAATGGATGGCTTAGTGGAGTGTCAATGCATTTATAGTGATTTTCACCTCTGGAACCTAGCTCAAACTGGTAATGATTGAAGTTGTTAGTCCCCAATGATGCAAATGGATAGAATTCCACTCTGTACTAAATGGACAGTATATATGCTCCAAATTTACCAAAAAAGTCAAACATCGTCTAGGGATTAACTCAAATTACAACAATAAATACAACCTCTGATTAAGATTTCTATACTTGGCCGCTGCAAGCTTGGTTGGAACGAAGTTCTTCCTGCAGGACTTCATTTCTCCCAGCCCCTATTTCCCTCTGTTCAGAGAGGCAACAGAATCCCTTTTATATCCTATGTGGTGTCAACTGCATCTACAGTAATCACCCTTAGCCATCAGTCACAGTTAGAGCATCTGAAATGCAGATGACATCGGAGCCTTAAATCCCTATGCACAATCCTATTACAGATAGCTGTAGAAAAGATATGAAATGAGTTAGGTCTCGAGTTCTTTTACCGAATAAAGGTGCCTATTTTCATTAAGAAAAAACAAATAAAACCCACACGCCATAACTGGCATTCTTTTTGGTAGTCCTAGTAGAAAGCAGAAGGTTGAAAAGCATGAAAATCAGCTGTCCTTGAACTTTTGCAGAGGTGTGGCCCCTTCATGTTGCAGGTGATGGGCAGTATAGAAGCTTGCATTACTGGTGTTATACTTGTTCTGTGGTGAAATGGAAGACTTTTAGACTGTAAATCTTGACATTTTCCTAAGACTGAAATTCTATCAAGGCAAAAGGGATGTGGGACCCTTTATACAATATAGATGTAACAAAGATCATTATAACTGGAAATATTAGTACCCTTGGGAATCTGGTGGCTTAATAACTCTTCTCTGTTAACATACAACATCACTACATATAGCAAACACAAGAAAAGTAAGCAGTTATGATGAATATTTTCTTAGTTTTCATCTTCTCATTTTAGCATGGCAAACCTACTTTTATGACCAAAGGTGTTAAATGACCCTAATGTGTTTGGCAAAGTTATCTGCAGTGTCTTGTAATGGGAAGTGTTGGACAACTGTAATAATAGGCATAGCTTATAATAAAGTCAAACTAAATTCAGTTTGAAAAAACAAACAAACCCCAAACAAAAAAATCTAAACCACTTGAAATATTTGCATATTGCATTTAATAGTCAGCAGTTCTATTTCATGGGGGTTTTTTCTGCTTGGCATCTTTGTTCATTGCTCTTTCTCTTAAGCTTATGTTGAAGTCACATACTCAAATAAGATTTTTTTTTTCCTTATATGCACTTAGTTTTGCTAGGTCCCATGACAAGTTATGGTACATTAGAGAACAGGATCATATGAATGTTTTGTAATATGTTAGTTTATTTTTAGTAACTATCAGATAAAACTGCTTGTGTTTTGAGTTATATAAATGTTCTAGTGGGCTTATAAATGTTGGTGTTGATCTCAAACTCATATGATCAATACGGGTAGGTCATGCGACTGGACCATACAGTATTATCCATCCTCTTACCCTCATCAGCCTTCTACACATTCATAATATTCAGTGCAGCCAGATGTTTAAACTCGTACATTTGTCAAGATATGGCAAACAGTGACCATTGTTCAGAAACATTCAAAAATCAGAGATAAACATCGTTTAATGAAGAATAAGAAATATGGCTACAGTCCATACAGAGCTTTGAGTCTGCTGTGTTTTAAGCTATGGATTCAGGTTTTTTAGCTCAGGCAATAGCAGCTCATGCTGTTCTATCCAGATGTCCATGATACAGTTCCTACTGATATACCTAAAGGCATGATATTACAATTGAATCATGGTTATTCAGCAATAATCACAAAGGCTATGTCTACACTTGAAAATTTAGGTCGACTTACTGAGTCTACACCTAAATTTTAAGTCGACTTTGGGGGGAACTTACAAAGTTGATCTCGAGCCTCCACACTGGATGCCTAGGTCAACTTCTATGGCCTAGGGGAACCTAGGGTAGGTCCATGGGGGCAGTTGAATTAGGACTACCCCATGTCTACACTGGCTGAAGTCGACTCTAGGGAGTTGACTTAAGCCCTAAGTCGAATTAAATTGAGGTTTAATAAAGTCGACTTAATTTTCATTAAGTCGACTTTATTTTCCTTTAGTCGACTTAAGCAAATTGCTTAAGTCGACTTAAGCAAACTGTAGTGTAGACTCAGGGTAAATTAAGTCGATTTAAGCAAACTTAAGTCGACTTAATTTACAAGTGTAAACGCACCCGAAGGGATTATACAAATCAGATATTCAGAACCGCATAATTGAATGGGAGGGAAGGTGAGATGAACATCTAAGGATCAGTTCTCAACAGCTTTGCCCTCTGACTGAGGATAGTTCCATTCCAGTAAAATATTTGTTGAATTCTTCAACAAGAATTAATTTAGCACTAGAAGGAATTTTTATTTTTCATAAATTATATCTTATTTACCACTTCACTGGCAGATGTAGCATTCATACTAACATGCTTAATATTTTTAAAGTCATTTTTCTGAGCTCAACTAGGTTCCTAACAATTTATTATTGTTCCAGTATTTCCAGCCCCCCAAAATTAAAAAAATCATAAGGGAGACCCCACCCACTTGAAATCTTCTCTCTCTCTCTCTCTCTCTGTGTGTGTGTGTGTGTGTGTGTGTGTGTGTGTGTGTGTGTGTAAATTCTATGGTGACTGGTCTGTCCCCATTTGCATGCATGTGTGACAACTAGTGTGGTCAACTTTCCCAAATTTACTGAGTGATTCTGGCCCCTGATGCCAGAGCTCTCATGGTCTCCCTAGTAGTGTGAAGCTTACAGCCCAGATTCCCCACTTTTAACTAATTAATTCTGTCTCTCACCCCATATCTGCCCATCTCCTCACCCAGGAATTAATGATGCACCTCCAGCCCCCATATTAATTCTGTCTCACTAGCCTCCACCTTTGCCTGTTCTCCCAACCTTAACTCTGCTTCTCCTTACAGCTGTAGGGCGTGATTCGTCCTCCTTCCTCTATTTCAGTGTTGCTAGAATGGAGAGAGGGAAAGAACAGATCAATCCATTGTTGACAGGGATAAGAGAGGAAAAAGAACTGCCCTGAGCTTGGTCTTCTGCTCTTCTTCCCCTCCTCACCTCTCCCCCTCCCAAAGCCCTGTGGCTCCTGAGGGGAGAGGGAAGTGCTCTGTCTGCCTCTTGTGACTGTCCTGACTGGCTGCTCTTCTCCAGGAGGTAGGGTGGTTCTTCCCTCAATGCCCAGCTCTGGATGGTGGAAATTCACTAGAGGGCCAGGGCTTCTCATTGTGCAACTGGCAACGGTTCCCAGTCACTCATAGCAAATGCTGGCAACTTTGAAATTCTCTATATTTCTTGAGTGAGGTGTCAGTGCTGCATGCAATGATGGAACCAGGATGGAACGTGGAAAACCAAGGTCTACCTCAATGTCCATCTGGATTTGGACAATAGTACCTTAGTTATAAACAATACCACCCTAGTGTAGGCATAAATATGACAAACCTGTTTTTTTCTTCTGCCTTCTTTTGATGTCCCATCTTCCTGAATTAGATGGCCAACTATTTTGGTAAAGGTGATTTCCGGATGTGACTGAATTTTGATTTTCACCATCACACTGCAGTTTCTAGAACCTGAAATCAGCAGATTCATATTTCTTATAATTGGGATAATGGCTTTATAGGGCTGTGCATGGTGGATGGATTACCACTGTAACTATTCCATGGGGAAATGTTAGTTTGTCAGTGGGTCAATAACTTAGGAACTGAAAGGAGGATTTTGAAAATGGAGCATTTTGGCTCTTGCAGAGCCAAAAACCTGTTTGGACAAAAATCTGCTTTTTAAATATGTGCATTCTCTTCAGATAAACAGTGCTATTAGCTGAAATTTGGTACTCTGTTCAAAAAAGAGTAAACCACATTGCCCTCCAAAGCACTAAAAGTTTTGATTTTTTTTTTAATATATATAAAATCATGCCTTGCATGTGACAATCACAGAGCCCTTTAAATTATCATTCTTCTCACTGCTCCTGTCTGGTAGATAAGTAATTTCTCTAATGATCTTTCCGGTGTGACTTAAAATGATAACAGTCTTCTCTCCCAGATAGAAAAGAAATGAAAAATGGTGTTGTGAAGTGGAGAGAGGGAGGCATACAGAGCTCCTGGTTTCATGGGGTGCGGGGATACAGGCCATACAGTTTCAGGCATGTGGTGGAAGGGTGAATGGGTGACCACACGTTTCCTGCCCTAGTATAGAAGGGGAGAATGGGAGACAGAGATCATCTGGCATGGGAATAAGAGGCTGGATGACGGTGGTATGTGGAGGAGGGCATGGGGGACTACTTGAGGCCATGAGATGGTGGAAAGGGGTAAGAGACATAGGAGAAGAGGGGAATTTAGAGCCCTGGGATGGGGGGAAGTAAAGAACCTGTGCGGCAAGGAGGAGATGGGGTCTTTGCATGGAATCCCTGAAACAGAAGGGGAGAAAGCACACACAAAGCTTGTGGGGGAGAATGGAGGAAGAAAAAGGAGCCCCTCATATGTGCAATGCGAAGTAAACTACAGAAGTAAAAAAAAAAAAGGGTTAGTCTACACTAAGTTTTTAAAACCTCCAGTAGTGAGTATCCAAATCCAGCTCTTCAGGCTCACGTTATGAAGCTAAAGTCAGTTGTTTAGATGTTCAGGGTGGGTTTCAGAGTTTAAGCCCGAAGGCCTATGCAGCTCTTTTTTTTTTTTTGTATCGTAGCACAGATCCTGACAACCTGAGTCCATAAACCTCATCTCTGACCCTCATTGCCATAGGTTTTTAAATGAAGCGTAGATATACCCAAAATGTGTGCCCTTCTACTACTGAATCTTATACATATGTGACAGATGAAGACTGTACAACATTGAAGGTTTTCTTTTCCTGTGTGGTGGGAAAGAGGAAGGAAGAATTCTAGCTCTTCTGATTGTAAAAATAATCTTCCAGATGTGCATCAAGTGTAAACTGCTGAAGTGATGTCTTCCTGACTGACTTTGGAGTCAGCTTGAAGCAGGGCATGGAGCGGTTTGAATTCTGATACTCCCTGTTAATTACATTGGTGTGTCAATTCTGCCCAATGCTATGACTTGCATATAAACATTAGCTATTTAATTGCTGATTGCTTTGGAATGGGGAAAGGGCATGGGAGAAAGGATTGGAGCAAGAAAAGAAATGCAGAAGGAGTACAGGGAAAAACCACACAGAGAGCAGTGAATGAAGAAGATTGAAGGATGGCAAGGGAAAGGCTGGAAGTAGCCGTGATCCTAAAACTGAACACATTTACCAACCAAGTAATGCAACAAAGTTCTGAACAAATAAAAGGTACTACGGAAGGGCCATATGATCTCTGGTAAATCTCCCATTGATATCTTTGGCCATTCTTCTGTAGATTGAAGAGAATCCTAATTTTGTGTCCCAGACCATGGACACTAATTAAAAATGGGATTCAGTCTTCTCTACTGAAAACTTCTGTAGTGGCTTCTATGGGAGATAGACAACTTTCTCCTTTGGGAGGTCAGACGAGGTGTTTTACAGAGCACTGCCTTTCCATAGGTAGTAGCTATTAGCAGCAACAGGATTCAAAGCTGGGTAAGAAGAGCTACCAGGTAACAAACACCACTGCAATGCCAATTGGCATCACTTGTAACCAGGCTGCTTCCTGCAACTTGCAAACCACAATGAACGTACACTATGAGAAGTCCTGCCTGAGAGACCTGGTTTGACTTCCTCCTGAAAGGCTCCGGATTGGCTTTGTGGCCCTGTATAATCCCATAGGCATACCAGGAAATGCCCAGATAACAACATAGATCACCTAGTGAGCTGCTATGACTGACTCTGCTTCTAGCATCAACTTTGACTCTAACTTGAATTCTGCCCCTTACCTGGGACCCAAGACTCTGACACTATCCTGACTTTGGCCTTGGGTTGCTCAAGGAAGCCTCCCCTCTTTCCTCCT
Source organism: Pelusios castaneus (assembly GCA_007922175.1). Taxonomy (NCBI): domain Eukaryota; kingdom Metazoa; phylum Chordata; order Testudines; family Pelomedusidae; genus Pelusios; species Pelusios castaneus. The sequence continues at coordinate 6,845,296 of ML685764.1, forward strand.
GCCCCCCACCATCCCACACCAGTTCTGCAAGTGAGGAGAGAAATTCTGTGGAAGAATAGTGGCTATGAAAGGAGTCTGGGAGAGAGTGCCATGCCCCTTTCTGCAATAACGTTGACCTCGAGACCTTGACTCTCACCTTTTCTGGAACATCATGACAGGCCCCTCAAGGAAATAGAAAAGGGCTCCATGATTGGACCATGCAAATGGAGTGTATAATGTGTGCATCTGAACATCCTGCTGAAGTCAAAAGAGCAAAATTTTTTAAAGGGCAGTTTATACCTTTTTTTTTTTTTTTTAGTAAATCCAATGGTATGTAGGTAAAAAAAAATTCCAACTCTTAGAAAAAATAGGTTGTTAATCTTTATATTTCCCATAACTAAAGATAGTTCCTTCTCATCCTCCCTACACAGTACTATACCATGGTAGGTATTGTATAGAATGTTTCCTCTGAGTTCCTTTTCTTGTTCCCGAGTACTTTCACTCTTCAGGTGTCACTTCTTGCTTTGGAGAACTAGAATCTGTTAATGTGAAATTGTTTGTTATGCATTGTGAACTCTGGCTCTGTCACCTTCCACAACACTTAGTAATTCTGCAAGGGAAGGAGCAGCGTTAACTAAAGGAGACACTTGTCCTTTCTCCTGTTATGAATCTCTAGCATCTCTAGTTGTTTGAACTGAGAGCAATACAGCTATATAAATCATGCTATTTCCATTGAACAAAGCCTGAAGTTGTCCAGGAAATTCATCTTTATCAATGCTGCTGAACTCTTCTTTGGACATATTAAATATATAATGAATAGTTTTCATATCTAGCCTAAAAATTGGATACTTGCTGCAGCAGTTATGAGTGTAAAATATTGTTTGAGCCCTGGTCCCTCTTTCTTTATGAGGAAGAGCAATGCTTAATCTGTAAACTCCGGTACTTGATTATTTCAGATAAAGCTTCATTAACTGTCTCTGTAAGGCAAACGAAGCAGCAGGCAAGTTGCATTTATTCTCTGTCAAGATGAAAAGCTGATTATGGTGATGAGTGCAGATGAAATAGAAACATCTCGGAGATTAGGTTTTACTCCCCCTGTGCCCTACATTGCAGAGCGACATAATCGTTTCATTTTGGTTGATTTACACATGTACAGCCTTTCCTCTGTCTTCTTATCAGAGCGCACAGGAATGCAACAAGTGAAATTATCAGCAAAGTGTAATCATTTATCTCCCTTTGAGAGAACTAATTTTAAAAAGAAAAGGGTTGTAACTTTTCAAAATATTTGGAACTGGTATTTGTCTGATTCCCCATTCTATTCACTGTACCTGTCGCTGATTTTAGTATGAAACTGTGATGTTCTATGCAAAGTACTGTAAAACTGTAGGTTACTATGGGGGAGATGTCGCGAGCAAGCTATCAGGGTTTTACAACTCTAGTTATGTTGCTGGCAGTGATGGAAGGAAGTTTAAACAATCAGAAAGAAAAGATCATCAGTGTTTCAGATAGCAGTGGAAAGCAAATGTCTTTTTAAAATATTATTTAAGATTTAATTTAGTTTATGAAAGTTCTGTCTTTTTCATGTTAGGAGCTGATTTTTATCTACATGTGTTTATTGCAGAAAGCACACTCCAGCGTGCCTTCCACTGGCGGCCTCTGATTGTGGAGTCTTGTTGATGAATCTCAGCACAACCAAATGTGTAGTCACAAGAGATGCCACATTTCATCCACATGAGAGACTTCATTGTAACGTTAACATTTACAAAGGTCTTAAAGTGTGGATGGATTCAAAATGCCATTTTTTTCTCCTAAATTTTACAGCCACCATTGCTGTCTCACAGAAGGCTACATTAATTGCAGTGTTTAAATATTTAGTGTCTTCATAAATCATCTGTGTCTAATAAAATAATAAGGGCCTTTGCTTCCACCCTGCTTTGCTGTAGCACTTTTCAGTGAACACCCTGGGAAAGATTGAGGTAGGGAAATAGATTCTTCTGACCCAATCAGTTCAGCTCTTCCATGGCCCACGGTTTGGCTGAAGTCCTGCAATGTAAAATGAGTGTGGAAACGACTCTTGAGTGTCAGGAGTGTTGTCATTTTTATGGATGAAGAAAGTCAGAGGGCTGCCAGCTGATGCTTTCTGAGGAGGCTGCAAAGTCCAAAGAGGGAGCTCATTTACCTAAAAGCCCCATTTCGGTCCTTCAGCGTGATGCAGTTCGGAGTGATGCTGATCCAGGGGGAGGACGCTCCCGGGAGAGCAGCAATACAGAAGCGGCCCCCCTGGAGCCCAGACTTTGCAGGGAAATCTGTTTTCGGTCGGAGCGATCGCCGAGAGCAGGGATCACGGGGCCAGAAAACACCGCCGACACACAGACGCAGGGAGGGGAAGCGGCTGGCCAGGGCTAGTCCCTGGCGGTCAGAGCGCCCCTGAAGGCCCGCAGGGGGCTCTGCTCTGCCCTGGGCTCTGCCACTCGTGGGCAGCCCGCCTTCGGTGACTCCTGGCTGCCGCTGTGCGCCGCGCGGCTCCCGAATGTGCGGCTGAAGATTGGGTCGCCGCCCTGTCAGTTCCCCCCTCTTTGCAGCTGCCCCACGCGTGCTGCCGGCTGCCTGGGGCAGGGAGGCTTTAAATGCCAGGCGGCAGCAGCAGCGATCACTCACCCGGAGGAGGGGGAGCGGGATTAGCAGCGGGCAGCCGCCGCAGCAGCAGCGGGACTCGGTTCCCTCTCCTCGCACCTGCAGCCGCAGCCGAGAGCAGGGCGCTGTCTTGCAAGGTAACAACCCTCCGTTTGTCTGTCTCCGTTCTGTCCGTCTGTCAGCATCCCGGCGGTGTCTCTTCCTGCCCCAACGGAATGATCACTAGGGTGAAAGAAACTTATTGTTCGTCTCCTCGCCACCCAACCCCTCTAGTGCAGGAACAAGGGAGAGAAAATCTTTGCCGAGCTCTCTCTCCTCTTCCTGCTGCTGCTTTATAAATAGCTCCTGGGCCAGAAGCTGTGATCTCTTGCCTTTAGTCTAGTCTCCCTATTTCCTACCACCTGGACCAATGCAAGATGTCGCTGGGCTGTTTTTGTTTGGTCCTGAAAACCTGTCAAAATTGTGTAGAAGGTTCCTTGTCCCCTCCCCCCGACTAATGCTGCCAGACAGAGGTTACAAGTTCCCCCTGCAGCCGGCTTTAATGGATGCAAATCCCTTCGTGCACTGAGGAGGGTGGGTGACTAGAAGGCACATGATTAATGTTTATGTCTTATACCCAATGTGTAGGGTTTAGGAGAAACTACCTTAGAAAATAGGAGGTTGTCCTGTGCAAGGTTATATGTAAAGGTCTTCTATATATTTTCCCATAACTTGATTTTCTCTCATTTATTTTTTTAAATTAAGAGGAAGAAAAAAAAACACACAAGAAGCCTTACACCAACACTGTATATCCACAATTTATTGGCCAAAGATTATCCTCCTGTCCCTCCTCCCAATACATATCAAAGGATTTGTGTGTGTAGCCAATTTAACCCAGACACTCTGTGTTATCAATTCAGACACTATTCTAGTGGGCAGAGCACAACCCCAAGTGCCATCCCTAGCTCTTCCACTGTCATAATCCTGCTTTGTGCAATTTACTCAGCCTGTGTCTGTTTCCTCATCTATGAAGCATGTGTGGTTGGGGGGAGGGGCAGAGTAAGTAATGTGTCTGGGCATTCTAGGACCTCTGTAAAAGATTAAATAATGAAAAAACAATGTTTTAGTCAATAATTTAGTTAAACAGTGGGGGAAATTATCAAAACCCTGTCAAATTTTACTGAGCATTTATAATCTGATTCACTAGAGCAGCAGTTCTCAACACCTGTGTTGGGACACAAAGGTGTGTCACGAAGAGCCGGGAGGAGTGTCACGGAAAATTGGCAACTCAGCTTGGAGCCAGCTTGGGGTTCCTGCTGCCCACTGCCCTCAACAGCCTGCTCCTGCTGCACAACACAGGCAGCAGCCAGGGCCAGATGAGTAAAGGGACTTAGGAGCTGCAACCCAGAGACCCTGGGTGAGGGGGGGAAGGGCACCACCTATCCCACAAAACTAAACCCGGCCCCATCGAGGCAGACCACCAGGGCACCAGCCTGAGCCGGCTTGACTCTGCCCCCACTCAGGTACCGGAGCGTTGCATTCTCCAGAGTGCTGCAGCTTCCCAAGCGCTCCCCCCACCAGCAGATTGTAGTGTGTCATGCAGGGGAACATCATCTGTCAGGGGTGTCATGATGGAAAAAAGGTTGAGAACCACTGTGCTATAGAACAGTTTGAGAAGTGCTATCCGTGTGCTACATATTAATTGTAATTTAAAGTAATAACACATGAACAAGCTTTATTTCTAGAACTATATCTGTAACACAAGCAAGTATAAAAATTAGATTAACCAGTTAGTTATAACTTTCTGAAATTTCTATCTTTCAGGCAGAAATAGTCCACGCTTGGCCTCTTTTTGGAGGTGAATTGGTTTGTTTTGGCAAGTTTCAGCAGAAACTGTTCAGTCATTTTTGATTAGAGGGGAAATGGAATGGACACAAAAGTGTCAGTGTCTCGTTACTAGAAAATAATAAACTTTTTTAATGACTTTCCAGCCAAACTGCCTGGGAATAGGAAGTTGAAATTTGGCATGAAATTGGCCCTTTTTGAGAAGTACCTTCTAAGGTTTCAGTGAAAAATTATTTTGACTTAACTCAGAGATGCCTCATTGAAAATCAGGTTCTATGCACATGGAGTACATTTTCCCATATCTTTTCACAAAGCCTGTAAAGTGCATGGCTATGTGTACATAGCTAAGTTAGCTGGATAGTGAAAAATTAGCAGTCGGTTTCTTAATACTTCAGAAAGTACATTGGAAAGAAGACACAGATACTTCTAGAGGGACAGGTAAAAGTTAAATATTTCTGGCAACATTATGTTCCCAAGTTTAGTGAACCGTCTGAAAGGAAAATGGGAACATCCTAGAAATGCTTCTCAGCTGAACACTTCAAAAAAGAGGCGCAGTATATAAATGACTTATTGTGCTACTCCAGAGCTTTATCTCAGTCCCTTCCTCTTTAAAATGTGTGCAGAAGCCCTGGTAGTCCCTATGCTCTCAGATGAGTAGGATGCATAGAAGGGAATCTAACTCTTTAGACGATGCACAACTAGATTCTGTTGTAAACTCGATTGGGCAACAAGGGGAAGTAGATAAATATCAAAGATAATGACTTTCTCAGAGACATTTTATTAAAATAAACTTATAACAATGTCAAAGTAAATTCTTACACTGAAACATAAATGTTACAAAGACACAGGAAAGCTAATCAGATACACATACAGAATGAGAATGCTGATGCACTGTTTTGTGTAGTCAATTAGGCAAAGAATGAGTTCCCTCAGTTCATTACTGATATGTGTAAATGAAAAGGAATAACATAATCTCAGGTCTTTCATGAGAAATTATTTCCAAATTCTGCAGATACTTATATGTATACGTGTTTAATGAATCAGAACCTAAGGTTGCCAAGTAACTCTATAATAAACCAAATTACTTGGGGGGGAAGAGAAGAAATAAGTGAGATGTATGGATAATCATTTTTTAGTATATTTTTTAATTTAAGGTTCTAAACTGAGCCATCTTTTTGATTTAGAGAAAATGTATTTAGTTTACAGGATTTATGTAAGGCCTGATTGGGGGAAAAAATCTATGTTATATGCACACATATTACATGTATCCCTAGTACTACTTCTTCCAAGAATTACTTTTCCCTTTAAATTCTTGAACACTTTCACAAATGTGTTTGTTAGCTTTAATCCTGCTTCATCCATCTTGGCAGGAACTGAGATATATGTGAAAAAGGATTCTTCTGTTGAATGAACTAATCTCTGATCTTGTGACTTAAATGTGTATTTGGCCACTTACATAATTTGTGTTTGTGGACTAGATTCTAAGGACTTTTTTTGTGTGCTTATCAAAAGTAACCAAAATAAAGGAACCCTTTTAATAGAAAATTTGGAGTCCTTTTGGCTTTGTGTCATACAGCTGTCAGAAGGCTATAATGCACTTACGTTTTTGTGGACTCATTGACTAGAGTATGAGCGCTAACTGTGTGTAAAATTATATTAGGATTGCATCAAGATATTTGTTCCTTTATTCCTATTTCACCTGCTGGGTTTTGCTACTCACCATTGCTTTTTAGAGCTAGTGAGTGGTGACTTTCAGCATCACTGTACTTTCATGTTTCTTTGTTGACTAGTTTAGGGATAAGCATAATTTAGAGAGTGGTATGTCATTTTAATGACACACTTTGGAATATTGTTGTACACCAAGCAAACATAACCAGGAAACTCCATACTCACCATTTTGTTATTCCTGATCAGGTGCTCAACTCAGAAACCAACCCTGCCCAATTTCCTTCTACATCAGCACACCTTACAGCTCTCCGTAGTGATAGAAGTAGGTAGATCCCCTCCGAATATTATTTTGCTTTGAGAGCTGGTCAGTTACCAAGCCCTTCCTAGGTTAGTGTCTGTGATATTTCTCATTAAGTGCACAGTATGTGTCAATTTCCTTTATCTTCCCTTTTCCCACCATTTACCTTCCCTTCCCACCATTCAATTAGCTAGTCAGCCTGCTTTACATCAAGTTTATGCAGCCTTGTGAGGGGTTACTGCACTAGTGGGCCATAAAAATTTAATGAAATTATATTGACTTGAATAGGGCCCTTAGTAAAGAAACCCCAAGGTTCAAGAGCTATAGACTCCTAGGCTGCGTCTACACTTGTAAATTAAGTTGACTTAATTTACCCTGCGTCTACGCTACAGTTTTCTTAAGTCGACTTAAGCAGCTTGCTTAAGTCGACTTAAGGAAAATAAAGCTGACTTAATGAAAATTAAGTCGACTTTATTAAATCTAGAATTACTTCGACTTAAGGCTTAATTCGACTTTTTAAAGTTGAATGAAGCCAGTGTAGGTGTGGGGTAGCCCTAAGTTGACATAGGGCTACGCCAGGACTACACCAATGCCCTCCCTGCCAGGGGGGGCACAGGGGGAGCCTGGCATGCCCCCCCAAAGGGTGACGCTGTCTGGATTTAGGGAACCATTTATGATATTATTTGCTATTAATATCTCATAAATGCTATAATCCATAGGAACTATGTCATGTTTGGTATCAATAGAAAGGTAGTAATTTGCTGGGAATGATTATGTATAGGAATTGTATTTGTATTAGAAGTTAGGAATATGGTTGTTATATCTATGCTTTAACTTGTGTGATTCTGGGGAAACACCCCAGACAGGCTGTCTACAACCATTGTCTCCTTAATGTTAAGGAAGCTCCCAGGTACAATGGGCCCAGGGAGAAACCTGATGAGCCACTAGTTAATTAGAAAATCCACCCAAATCCATCCTCCCCATCAAAACCAAGAAAATCTCTGCAAGAAGTTGCCTGTAATGTACATTGTTAATTTTTTTGACAGACCAAAGTAATAAAGCTGTATAACGCTTTTATTTTGGAAAATAAAAGTTGATAACTTAAAATCGTATTTGTTCATGTGCTGGCATTCCTTAAGATGTAGGATTATTTTGTATATTATGGGACTAATGTTAATGTTAATGTTCACAGCCCCATTCATTTAAGTGATTTAATATTTCCACAATATGAAATGGCTATTATTTGAGTCTAACAAATACACCTTAATGGCATTTGAGCCTCTTCAGGTCAATGATCTGCTGATCAATACACACACTCAGAGGATACTGTTTATACTCGGATGCAGCCAAGATGCATTGATGTCTGAGATAAGGACTTATTCAGTGCTTCATAGTACACTTTGAAAGAACATTTTAAGGAATTGTCACATGGTACTGAAAATGTTTTAAGGGGTATGTATGCTCAAACTATGTTGAACCTATTTAATGCACTCTTTTAAATTTTCTTATCTCTTCCCCTAAAGCTGCGGGCCTCAAATCTATCTTTTTTTGAAAGAAAAATATGAATAACTAACAATGAATATATAATTTGTTACAGAAATACATGTTTCAGAAACTGATGCACTGTGACCACACTAGGCCTTGACAAATCCTAGGAGCCAGGTCGCCATGGCACCAAGGGCTATGTCTACACTTGCAAATTAAGTTGACTTAAGGAGGCTTAAGTCGACTTAAAGCCGCATTCACACCAGGCTTTCATTAAGTCGACTTAAGAAATTCCTTAAGTTGACTTAATGAAAGCTTAAGTTGACTTAATAAGAGCCACCCATTAGGTCGACGTAAGCCTCCTTAAGTCGACCTAACCCTTCTTTTGGTCGACCTAAGCCCAGTGTGAACGCTCAAGTCCACTTTGTTAAATCGACCTAAGGGCACTTAGGTCGACTTAAAGTGGACTTAGTCCACGTCCATGGACACCACTATAAGTCGACTTAAAGTTGACCATATTAAGTCGACTTAACATTGACCGTATTAAGTCGACTTAACAAAGTTGACCTTAGTTTTGTAGAAAGACAACAGAGTCTTGTGGCACTTTTAAAGACTAACAGATTTATTAATCGCATGAGCTTTCGTGGGAGAAAATCCCACTTCGTCAGACGAAGTGGG
>ML685764.1:6858672-6872725 GCA_007922175.1 Pelusios castaneus
TAGGAGGGAGCACGGGGCTTCCTCCTAGCCGGGACCGAGTGGTCCTGGCCAAGGGAGCCCTGGACTCCCTCCTAGCCAGACCCAGCGGTTGCAGCCAGGAAAGAGTGCGGGAGACCTGCGCTCCAGATGCTGAGCAGCTGGCAGCTGGAGTGCGGGTCTCCCACTCTCCCTCTTGGTTGGGACCACAGTGTCCTGGCTAGGAGGGAGCGTGGGGCTCCCTTCTCCCCAAGACCCGCGCTCCAGCTGCTGAGCAGCCGGCAGCTGGAGTGCGGGTCCTGGGGAGAAGGAAGTGCAGGGCTTCCTTCTTGCCGGGACTGCGGGGCTTCCTTCTCGCCGGGACCAGGTCCCAGTGAGAAGGAAGCCCCGCGGTCCCTTCTTGCTGGGACCTGAGTGGTCCCGGCAAGAAGGGAGCCCCGAGGTACCTTCTTGCTGGGACCTGAGTGGTCCCGGCGAGAAGGGAGCCCTGCGGTCCCTTCTCCCTGGGATCCCCACTCTAGCTGCTCAGCAGCCGGCAGCTGGAGCGCAGGTCTCCGGCTGGGACCACTCGGGTCCCGGGGAAGTTCTCCCTGGGACCCGAGCAGTCCCAGCTAGAAGAGTTCCCTTATGCCCAGGACCTCAGAAGTCCCGAACAGAAGGGAGCCGAGTGGTCTGGGGCAGAAGGGAGCTCCTCGCTCCCTTCTTCCCCGGACTGCTCAGGGGCTTGCTGCCCGTGTGGGACTGGCTCTCCCTGAACCGAACAAGTCGACTTAGAGAGTCCAGGTTCCTTCTCCTCTGGTCTGCCCTTCCTGTTTGGCTCATCTTTCTTTTGTTTGCAGGCATGCTCCATGTGTCCTTTCTAGTAGTCACATTGTCGACACATTAGCTCTCTACACCAGCACTCAGATGCATGGTGACCCAGTCTTCCACACCTTGTGAAAGGTTCTGGGGATACCTTTATGTACTCCAGCCTTGATTTGTGGCACGTCTTGTGTGGCCAGTTCCATAGAGACCGAAATATCAATGGCTTTTTGCAAGGTAAGCTGAGCCTCTGTCAATAGGTGCCTCTGAATTGCTTCACTGTGCAGACCACACACCAGGCTATCATGCAGAGCCTCATTAACATCTCATTAAATTCACAGTGTTCAGCAAGCCTCATCAGAGCTGCTACAAACTGTACAATTGATTCACTTTCTCCTTGATTCCTTTGGTGCAATTACCAGTGGTTTGGGGGAAATTACCAGTGATTTTGGGGAAAAATGTGCTCCTGGGATTTCCATAGGTCACTGTAAGATTTTGTTTTTGGCTTCTCAGGTATACCAAGTTGCGTAGCAAGCTGTAGGTTTTAGCTCCTATGACTCTTAGGAAGATTGGTACTTTCTTTTCTTCTGTTATGTCATTTGCCACAACAAAATTCTGAAAACGCACTGTATATGCATGCCATTGCTCCAAAGTATCACCAAAGGGTCTCAAGGGTCCAGGAAGAGAAGCCATTGGTGTCCTCTTGTGTTTGTTTGTCTCCTCCATACCCTGCTGACTTTGTCAGCTCAAGCAGAGCCAGTTTCAGTAGCCTATCTTTGTTTCCAGGCTGCTGCCTTCCTCAAGACAAGCAGAGCCCGTTACAGTTTCATTTTGAACTGTCAAGGTACACAGCCCAGTCCTTCTTCTCCGAATAGTAAAGAAAAAGTTTTGTTTCTTACATTGACTTCTACTTGTCTTTCGTTGCCAGGGGAGTCACCTTGGTCCCCTCTTTGTTGCCAGTTGTTATATTGGGTCCTTGTATCCAAAGAGATGTTAGAAACAGACACACAACAAGGAGCCCAAAATGTGTGGCTTTATTCAGATAGAACTAAGAAGAACTAAGAACCAGCCATACTGTATTTATCTACATCTATTACTACAGCAACCGACCATCTATTACTAAGGCAATCCAATATACTACAGTGTGGCACACTGAGGAAAAAATATGGGGAGAGGGGCTGGGGCTGGGAGAAAGAGCTGTGGGAATATGTACTGGGTTGTGAAGTTGAGGTGAGGGAAGAGAGGACTGGGATGAAGGGGTGGGAGTGGGTAATTATGAGGCTGGCAATGCAGCTGGTAAATTAACAATTTTCTTGTGGTGAATTGGGATTGAAATAGTGGTGAATTCTAAAGCCTTGCCCACCCTTAAACATTTTGTGACCATTGATATGTTGCTTAGAGGTGTGGCTTTTATTTATTTATTTTGCCACCCTAGCTATGCTGCTAAAACCCCTAGTGTAGCTGCAGTTACACCAGTCTAAAAGTGTTTTTGTCACTGTGTAATTGGATTAGAATAAATTGTGCCATCATAAATTCTTCTGTAGCAGTGTAACTGTGCCTGTACTAGAGGTGATTTGCCACTTGCATAATTCAAGTGGCAAAGCCCTTCTAATGTAAACAGTGCCTTAAATAAACAATGCAAATCTTATTGTGTATATCCAAAGTATTTTGGGGTGTGTTCCTAGCACTCTCCTTCACTGCATTAAAGACCCAACTTGTTAGGAAATGAAAGTTCCCCATGACTACAAGTGAATTAGGGGCAGAATAGGCCTGCCAGAAGTGGTGGAGCTGCTTTAAGGCAATAAGTCACCAGTTATCACCCTGGCAACACCTGAAAGTGGAGCCTCATCAAACACCTCTGCGGCAAACTATATAGGTTCAAGTTAAAGGAAGAAAGGACTCCTCCTTGTCCAGGAGCATTGGCATGTCTTCACATCTCTCTGACATCTAGGGAGCCAACCTCTGAGAATATGAAAAAGAGTCTATCCAAAGGGAAGCGTAAGGATAAAGCTACGATAAAGGGTCATACGAGCGAATACTGGAAGGAAACATTTTGGACAATACAAGGGGGGGAAGAATGAGGGCTGAACTACAAATCTAAATTGGAATTTATGAAAGAAGCAGAGGGGAAAAAATTAAAAAATGAGTATTCTTTCTTCAGTTCCTCTGGGTGTGTTATCTGTTTAGGGGCTGATCATGCAAACAAGAGCCCTGCTTTTTGCAGAGTCTCATGAGAAGTCAACTGAGCTGTATGTGGGAGTAAATTACTGCCCCTGGAAATTAGTCTGCAGAATTGAGCCCTTCCATTGTAAGCGTTTCGTGTGATTCTGTGGGTTAGATGTAGACAGTGGCAGATTATGGCACAGCCGTGCATATGGACATGTACACAGTCTTTAGAGTAGATGTACTCAGTGGCATTAAGGCTACTGGAGTTTAAAAGAGTGCTAGCAACCCTGAAAAAAATGTTTTACTACCTGACCTCTGAGGCGATTGAAAGCTGCTTCCTTATGACTTGGAAAGCTGAAAAGATTGTGAAAGAGTGGAGAAAAGGAGGAGTTGAGGGCAGAAGAGAGACAGTAAGGGAAGGGAGAGTTCAGGGGAAAATGAAGGCTGAAAAAGGGAACTAAAGAAAGAGTAAATCAACAGAGGTAGGGGAAGGGAGAAATACAAGGAGGAAGTGATATGCAAAGGAAGGCTACAGCAGAAGAGTGTACACAAGCAAGAATGATAGATATTCATTCTTTTTTATGGGTAAGAAAAATACACCTTTACCACATTGCTTTTTATTATTGTCATTGGACACTTCCAATTTTTTTCTACTCCCTGTCTCTGGATGACCTTGTTTGCAATAAGAGCTTTCAGTTACTGTCTCTACTCAGCTTCCAGTGAACTTCCTATTCAGTTTGCTTTGATGCCCCCAGTGTTGTCTTCTCCTAGAAATGATCCTTCCCCAGGGACATCCTTCCTCACCCTATATCCATCCAGCCTTGCATGCTCTTCCTTCTAATATCCCTCCACCAAGAGCTGATTTAAAATTTTCAAGCAAAATTTTCCCTTTGCATCTGAGAACTAGTCAAAAATTGATTTTTTTCATGAGGATATGTCATTGCAGATGAAATTTTTGGATGGCACATTCAGAAACAAAGCACAATTTGTTTAATTTTGGTTTTCAAAAACTGATAGTTTCTCTTGATTTTTTTCTGTTTGTTCTTTTTTTTTCTTTTTACCATTGAAGATGACAGAATGAATAAACAATGAGTCTTGTGCATCTTAAAGACTAACACATTTATTTGTTCATAAGTTTTGTGAGTTAGAACCCACTTCCTCAGAAACGTGAAGTAGAAATAGCAGTTTGCTAGATATATATACACATGCAAAGAAGGGTGAGTCACATTATTGTGTGGAGGTTCAGTGTTAATGAGGTTAATTCAAACAGTGTGGATATGGCCCATTCACAACAGTTGGTGAGAAAGTGAGAATGTTTAAAGAGGGGAAATTACTTTTTATAGAGAGTTAGCTACTCAGTTCACCATAAAAAGTAATTTTCTCTCTTTAACCATTTTCAACTTCTCCTCCACTCCTGTGAATGGGCCATATCCACACTGCTTGAATTGACTTCATTAACATTTGTCCTCCCCATAATAAAGTGACTCACCCTTCTTTGCACGTGTATACATACCTAGCAAACTGCTAATTCTACGTCATGCATCTGAGGAAGTAGGTTCTAAACCATGAAAGCTTATGCCCAGATAAATGTGTTAGTCTTTCAGGTGCCACAAGACTCCTTGGCTATGTCTAAACTTACTAAAGTTAGTTCGAATTAGTTCATTCGAACTAACTAATTCGAACTCATTTTAGTTAGTTTGAATTAACTTAATTCGAACTAGAAAAATTTAGTTCGAACTAAGCAAGTGCCATAAATGGCACTTGCTTAGTTCGAATTAGCGAATTGCATTGAGTACAATGGGCTGGTTAGTTCGAACTAAGCAATTAGTTCGAACTAACATGGCCACATTGGTTAATTCGAACTAACTAGTTCGAATTAACCCTTAGTTTGAATAGCATATTCGGATTTATTAGTTTGAATTAAGGAAGCCCTTCATTCGAACTAATTAAAGCTTAGTGTAGCCATGGCTTTAGTTACTTCGAATTAAGCTTCCTTAATCTGAACTAACTTGCCAGTGTAGACATAGCCCTTGTTTGTTCCGCTGAAAAAGAGTAACACAGCTACCCCCCTGAAAGAATGAATGATAGCCAGGAGTTTTTTTCTTCTCTTCCATATCCACTCTAACTTTTCAAAACTTCGAACTTTGGAATAGCAGTGTGGTAAAAAGAAAAATGAAATTCCATAATGCTGCTATTGCATAGCTTTTTCCAAAGTTGGAGAAGTTTAAAAAAAATACAATGATGAAAAATCCTGGACATTATTTTATTGCACTTCATGGCAAAAAGGAGGATGGAGGAAAAAGTGGGGAGAGAGAGAGAGAGAATGGAAAGGAACTAACAACTTCCAAAATTTGGAAATTTTTAAAATGTTGGTTATTTTTAAAAAAAAATTGTGATTAAGTTCACTTCCTGCAGCAACTGATGGTGACTGACTCCCATCCAAATTAAAATTAACAAAATTTACTTTAAAAAGAGAGAGAAATATTAAGGTTGGCATTTTCATAGTACTCAAACATTTTACTGATGGAACCCTTGTGTTCCTTTGTTTATATAAACCTTTGCTGTTTTGTATCTAATTCTCACAGGAAACCCTCAGAACAAGGATATGTCAGTGTCTTTTTGGCCAGGTCTGCGCTGGCAGTGAAATTCAGCAGCAGTCGATGGGAATTATGCAAGCTACACAGAGTACCTTGCATAACTCCTGTCAACTTCCTAACTCCCCTTCATCACAGTGTGTTCACTGCACTGCGCTGACAGGAAATATGTTCCCCAAAATGCAGCACTAGACCACTTACATAGGGGATGGTTTTATTAAGTTGATTTCCAGATTGACTTAATGGGTCTTAATTGACAGCTAAATTGATTTGGAAAGAGGGGTCTGATGGTGGCAAATCTGCCTGTCAGTGGAGATGTGAAGTGTAATGGAGATCGAAGGTGCTGTATAAATGATGTTTATTATGAGATGCATGAAACAGTGATGATCCACTTAAAGGACACAGTCAAACTAAAATATATTTGTATTTTTAAAAACATGGATTTTTTTATTTTTATTGGGGTGGGCGGTGGGTAATACTTGACGAGCCCTGTTAATTTTTATGATTTTTACCCTCATTTTTATATTTTTGTAAAAGTGTTTTTATTTCCCTGGTGTGAACAAAATGGGAATTTTACAGGGGAAATAGTCAGATTCACTATTTATAAAGAACTGATAAATAAACAAAGTAAAAATTGAATAATATATTATGGCACCAAACAAAGAATTGAAGCTCTCTGCACCCAAGAGACGTTAACTATTCGGCTTGCTACAAAATCTATCTGTTTTAGTATGGCACTGAAAAAGAGCTCAAATATCACTGACTAAATACTGAGAATGATGTGAGATTGAGAGACATTGATAATGGATATCAAATAACTGATTGAGGAACTTGCAAGCTTACGTAGCCTACATTGCACAACAAAGGATGAAGGTGTCTTCAGATATCTTCCCAGAACATTTGAGGAGCTGGTCTTGAAATGACATAAATTGGCAGGGGTCCCAATTGACCATATTTATTACAATGGTTGATGGAAAAAATAAAATTGTCTTTGAACACTGGGGGTGGAGGTGCAGTGTACTAAAGACAGGGCTGAAGCATCTGTTAAAAATGTTCTTTCTTTCAATATGGAAAGCACAATGCAGAGATGTATGTTCTGTAGTGTGGATGAGGAAATATATTAAATGTGAATACAAGTACACTAAACAAACAATTCTGACCACTTTTCTATGAAATGGTTATAAAATATGCAGACTTTGTTCAACACTTGAGTTTTATGACCAAGAACTGACAACATGTGTAGAGTATTTTCATAGCTCAGGGTGAACATCAAGCAACGTATGATGATTGCTTTGAGTCAGCATTTACCAAGACCTGCCATATAGTTCTATCTGGAAAATGGCATCATTATTAAAATAGGAAATAACTTCAGTGTCTTAGATAGTGAGGTGTGGTAATTGTTGGCAAATAGTGACCTTTCAATAGCAACCACAGAATGGAAGGAAAAAATATACCTGTTAGATAATTATGATCCAGTGGTACTTCTGATTTTGCCATGTTTAGCACATATTACTGCTCAGATCAGAATTTTGAACTTCAAATCATTCCTTTTTGATGCAGTGATGATATTTTCATGACACAACTGCATTTGGATAATCATTATGTCCTGTTCGTGTGACTTAAAAAATACCTCTTCTAGCCATCACAGTATGAATCCGCTGCTAGCAAGCTTCTAATGGCTTTTCAGTAGAGACTTCATTATTTGATTTCAGAGTAAAGACTTCCTTTCTTATTCTTTACAAGGCTGTGGCATAAAAGACACCTGTTGCACCTGAGACGTAATATTTTTAGCTCCAGTGTGTATTGGCCCTATATAACACATTCTGATAAGTGTTTACTATTGAATGCTTGATTCTGTTAGGAGTATCAGTTTGAATAAGCTGATTTTCTCCATTAAGAATATAGCAGAAACTCTCTGATGGGCCTTTTTGACAATCATATAATGATATATTCCAAAATTTAAACATTTCACAGATTTTAAAACTGAACAGTCAGCTTAATTCACACACAAGTCAGCCAGCACAGAATCTGAAGTTTGTGGTTTTTTATCACTTCAAAAATAATTACATTTTTTTCTTTTATTAATAGTTATTTACAATTCTAATTACATAGTATTGTTTCAGTTATATTTTCACAGACGGTGCATATCTCTTACATTTTGTCTGTGAAACTTCCCTGTCCCCATATGTTGTTGCTGTCAAGTATCAGTGTTGAGTGCTATAGTCTAAATTTGAAATTGCTGTTGATCAGTATCTTATGTAGTTATATGAGGATGTACAATCATTAGTCTTGTTTTTAAATGAATTTCAGCAGGCTTAAATTAGGCAAGGATCTGTACAGAGCAAGAAAGAAGCGCTCAGAGCCAGCAGAATATTGCTTCTATGAGATACAAGATTTTCATGATTGTATCTTCGCTATCTGTGCTGTTAGTAACTGTGGCTTAACATTTTGTCAAAATGTTTTAATGGACGTACATTGAACATGTAAATAGTGTCTGCCAAGTAATAGTTATACATTTTAAAATTCATTATCTTAATCTGATCAGTAAGTGGTGATTCAAATATTTGAATATTGTAACATTTTGTTTTATGGACTCCCTGACAGCTCCGTGTGGATTATTTTGTGCAGAATGATACTTTTGACTAAAACCTAACAGCATTTTTAACATGCTTCCCTGGCCAATTTAGTCTAGACCCTGACTTGCGATTTGCATTTATGTATGAAAATCTGCCCTTTTGGTAACCAAAGCACTTACTGCATTCATTGTTGCTTATCTTTGTGACCTCAGCATTATGTTTTGAGTTGTCGTTATGTCTTGAATTAATTTTTTGGCAAGGTTCATAAATTTGCTTGACTGATTTTCGTGTATTGGGAGTGTGTAGCATTTTGTTTGGAGAAAGCCTGATTTTGATCTCTGATACAGGCTGCAGGTATTTATTCCTTATCATATCTTGCTAAAGTAAGATACAGTCAGTTGCCAGAATGATACAATATATTTAAAACTATGACGCAGGTAATTGTAAAATGCCATGATTTAAATCTTCATCCCCTTTTCTCCCAGTAAATAGGATACAAGTTGATAGTGGCAATGTTACTTTATTTACAGTCAAGGAGTCCTGTGGGACTTTTAAATAAATTTGTTAGTCTTTAAAAGTCCCACAAGACTCCTTTTTGTTTTGTTGAACTAGACTAACATGGCTACCCCTCTGGAACTTTTCTTTACAGAACTGTGTTTTCTTTAATTATGACTGAACTGATTGATAGACGCCTGTATCTCTTTGTATCTACAAGGATACAATGATCTTTTACCTTCAACATGATTGCAGTTATGAGCAAGTCAAACGGCAGTTGACAAGATCCTCACAGAATGTGTATGAATACAGATCATTTTAACAATTAGAAGAAATTGAGAGCTACTGAGAGGCACTGTTGGACACCTCTGTCAAAAAGTGTATGGTTAGTAAATACAAACAGAAGGATTATCACATCTTCATCTGTTTTCACTCATGAATTGGATCTTTGTTCAGTCCATTTCATTTCTATCCCACTTGATTAATTTTAGAGTCAGAATTAGTAGTGTAGTTTAACAATTGCAGGAAGACATACATTTTTGAAAGAGAATAGCTTGTAGCTAACATGCTATGGGCTGTGATTTATTTTTTTCCTGATTTAAGTGTGCTAAGCATGTTAGGGGTTAGTATTGTATAGGTACGAGATTCCCAATTAAAACAAAGATGCATCACCAAGCAGTGTTGGTCATTCACTGTTTTCTCTCAGTCTCATTTCTTCAGCATGGTGTTTTGGAGACGCTGTCTTCCCGGCGAGATACAAGACAGAAATCCTAGCCACTTGAGGTCATAAGTGTCCATAGCACCTTTTGAAAGGATAAGTGTGTTATAGCCAGTGTCCTTTTACATTCCAGTATAAGTACTCACACCCTGCCTATCTAAAAAAACCCTTTGCTGTTTGAATTGAATATATTGTTGCTGTATGCAGTACTGCCACCCTGACCCATCAAATCATGAGATTTTAAGAAATAATAAATGTTGGGTATTTTGTTGGTATTTTTTTTTTTAATTTAGGTTCTGGCTTTTAACCTTGTATGGTACACTTTCTTCATGGTTTTTCAAGAAAGTTTTTTTTTTTTTTTTTTTTTGGCAAGAACAAAGGCTAGAAACTTTTTTTATAATGAAAGCTGAAACTCTCATGCAATACCCTGATTCTAGAAGCTGGTCTTTAGGAACAACACTAAAAAAACAAACAAACAAACAAACAAAAAACCCCACAAAAGTTGGTCACTGTAATAATAATAACAACTAAGGCTCTTATATAGTGTTCTAGAGACAGTGTTCTACCCTAGATTTATCTGCATTTTATTGGCCAGTAAAAGTGTGGGGGTGAGGGCTACGGGGATGAAATCTGCGAAGCACTGTGGGATCCCTTGGGTATGAATGGCATTATATAAATGTCGAATACAGTATGACCTTAGAGTTACAAAACCTTGGGAATGGAAATTTTGTTTGTAACTCTGAAATGTTCTTAACTAAGAACAAAACATAATGGTTGTTCGTTCAAAGGTTTTGTAACTAAACATTAACTTAATATGGCTTTGAAACACTTGTATGCAAAAGAAAAAAAGCTGCTTTTCTTATTTTTTAAAGTAGTTTATGTTTAACACAGCACTGTACTATATTTGCTCCCCCCCAACCCCCCCCGGCAGCTGCCTGACTGTACTTGTGGTTCCAAATTAGGTATGTGGTTGACTGGTCAGTTTGTAACTCTGCTGCTTGTTACTCTGAGGTTCTACTGTATGATGAAGGCTATTAAGATGTTGGTGATATTTATATATTCCATATGTTCTTTGCTCAGTTATTAATATTTTTCATATAAAAATGCTATGTATTGTTAAGTGTAGTCCTTCACTTGGGTGTCTCTCTCTCTCTAAACCTACACATCTGATCTGGTTCTTTTGGTGCTCCTTACACCCTCCCTCAACTCTCCCATATTGCCTGCTCAGATCTCCATGCAGGTCTCCTCTCCCTAGTTACAAAGGGATAGATGTGTTAGTCTATTGCAGAAAAACAAACAGAGTCCTGTGGCCCTTTTAAAGACTAACAGATTTATTTATCACATGAGCTTTCGTGGGAGAAAATCCCACTTCATCAAAGTGTTTGACGAAGTGGGCTTTTCTCCCACGAAAGCTCATGCGATAAATAAATCTGTTAGTCTTTAAAAGTGACACAGGACTCCATTTTTCCCTAGTTAGTGTCCCTCTTTGGGGAGCTTCAACAATGGCTGGTAATCCCACTTCATAATCCTGCTTCCATCATCCCATCAGATGCCCAGTGTTAGCTGTCCCTGGTTCTTGACCCTTCCCCTCCTGATGCAGCCATGATGAAAACTTTGGCTCCCTTTAAGATGTTTTAATGAAAATGAAGCTTCCTTATTTTAGCAGGGGGAACTATCAAGGCTCTGTAAATTTCTCCTTACCACTAGTTTCATTTGTATCCGAACATGGGTCTGTTTTCAAATTTTGACCTTCTATTGTTGAAACAGTTTACTCATCCAAGCCTTTCAATCACCTTTGTCCTCACAAAGGCAAATCTTGATCCTACCCCCCTGAAACTTATTTGCACAGTTATACATGGCATTTCAATATTAAGAAAGATAATTATAGTTCCAGTGACGGACAACAGAAAAAGTGTGTTCTGTCGCAATTGTGACAGTATTTCTACAGCTAAAATTTAACAGATTAATCTGCACCATTTCTGTAAAACTCAGATTCAGTAGTCTGTCAAAATGCTAGGATTAGCTGTTCTAATGGCACAGGGTTCAGTGTGTGGGTGGGTGGATGGGTAGGGTGGTTTAGGCAGATGGATGGACTTCAGTAAACAGGTTCCAAAGGCATAGCCATGTTAGTCTAGTTCAGCAAAACAAAGCAGGAATCTTGTGGCACTTTTAAAGACTAACACATTTATTTATCACATGAACTTTCATGGGAGAGCTCTCCATGAAAGCTCATGCGATAAATAAATTTGTTAGTTTTTAAAAGTGTCACAAGATTCCTTCTTTGTTTTTCAGTAAACAGCTCGCTCTGGCTCTGGTGAACCCACCACTGCAATATTGTATTAAGTACTGGACATTTTATAATCCAGAAAGGTGAATGGGGATTGGAGAGAATTTTGGAGAGAAGTTATAAATATGATTAGTGGGCTGAAGGGATTTTCTTACAAGGACAGTTTAAAAGAGCTAAAAATGCTTAGGTTGACTGAATGACAGTTTAGAGAAATATGACTGTCTAAGGCTATGTCTACACTTGTTAATTTAAGTCAATTTAGCTACTTGTTAAGTCGACTTAGCATGTCCACACTTAAATTTTAAGTCGACTTTGAGGGGACCCTACAAAGTTGATCTAGAGCGTCCACACTGGACGTCTAGGTCAACTTCTAGGGGCTAGGTGGACCTGGGACTGGTCCACGGTGGCAAGGGGGGCACCCCTTGCCAAGTGCCAGGGGGCTCAGCCTTTGCCCCATTGTACCTGGGTACAATGGAGCAAAGGGGGAAAGGGACCCTGGCAGGGCATATGGGCAGGGTGGGCAGGGCTCTGCCCTGCTCTGTGGGGGGGCATGCCAGGCTCTCCCTGTGCCAGCCACCCTGGCAGGGAGGGCAGTGGGGAAGCCCTGGAGGCCCCTAAGTTGACTTAGAGTCGACTTAGGGGTACTCCACTTCTACACTGGCTTAAGTCAACTTAAGCTGAAAGTCGACTTAAAACGAGGTTTAACAAAGTCGACTTAATTTTTCCATAAATTAAGTCGACTTAAGAAAAGTGTAGTGTAGACGCAGAGTAAATTAAGTCGACTTAAGCAAGTGTAGACACAGCCTAAGTGACACCACTAATATAGACTAAATCTTTAAGCTA
This sequence comes from Pelusios castaneus, assembly GCA_007922175.1. Classification (NCBI taxonomy): domain Eukaryota; kingdom Metazoa; phylum Chordata; order Testudines; family Pelomedusidae; genus Pelusios; species Pelusios castaneus. Next base: position 6,871,129 of record ML685764.1, read on the forward strand.
CCAGAAAACAGAATAATTAAAGTTGGAGAGTGAAACTGAGAGGACAATTTAGTATAAAGCAGGAGAAATGTCTTGACAATTTGGCCACATACACACCCAGTAAACAATATATAGGAAACAATCTTGTACAGAGAGATGACAAGTCTATATTTAAAAGATGTTTCCAATCTCTATATTATTTGATGATGAGAAATAAGAGACTGGGCTTGAAGAAAGATCTAAATTTGATATCACAATGTTTGGACAGATCACTTGAATTAAAATCTTCCAACATGCTGGGGTCCCTTGACCACCTTACTTTTTACCTGTGCCATCACTGCCGCCCAGCTCTTTGCTCCATGATTTTCTTTCTCTGCCAAACATTTCTCACAGCTTCCAGGCTATCTTTTTGCTGTACATCTTTCATTCTCCATCTACGTCCAGGTCATTATGCCCAAGTCTGCATTTCACCCTTTTAATTGTAACAGTGGGTGGTTCATATACATTGTTAACCACCCCAAGAAACTGAATTGTAAAAATTGTATTAAGTGGTGGTACTGGAGGGGAAGGATTAGATATTATTCTGTATGCTTCTTGATAGATATGTATGTAGAGGCCTGCATGTTGTCTGCTTGCACAATTCTTCGCTCTAATTAAGGTTAGTCCTTGTCTTTCGTATTAGCTAAGATATCCAACTGCCTCTTGACTGTTCTTGAAAAACAAGTGTAGGACTGAGCAAGCACCAATGCTTTACCAATGAGTTTGGTTTCTGATCCCTATTTCTCAGTGAGCATCATATACCAGATAACATTAATAGGATTCACTTTGGATTCCAGATCCCAGTGGAGAGAGAAAAAGAGGAGGTTAGGACAGGTGTTTCCCCTTGGAGGTATTGGCTCCTAAGAGTCAGATTTGTGTCCATTTATTCTTTTGTGCAGAGACTGTCCTGTTTGTCCAATGTGTAGGGCAGAGGAGGGGCATTTCCAGCGTATGATGGCATGGATCGCATTGGTGGATGAGCAGCCTGACCTGATCCTATGTCATGCACTTCCCTGCATTTAATTTCCTCCCAGTTCTGTAAGTTTCCCATCTTCAAAATGTCTGACGAAGTGGGATTTTCTCCCATGAAAGCTCATGAGATAAATAAATCTGTTAGTCTTTAAGGCTATGTCTACACTTGTTAATTTAAGTCGACTTAGCTAAGTCGACTTAACAAAGTCGACTTAGCATGTCCACACTCAAATTTTAAGTCGACCTAGAGGGGAGGACCTAGAGGAGAGCATCCACACTGGACACCTAGGTCTATTTGTAGGGGCTAGGTCAGGGATGGGCAAAGTACGGCCCGCAGGCCGTATACGGCCCGGCTGACTTTTTTATCCGGCCCGCAGAGCTGCTCGTTTGTTTTTGGTTTTTTTATATAAAGAAATGGCTCCTAAGTTGCCCCTTTAACCAGTACCTGCTCAAGTGGCGTTTTTTTTTCTTTTTGTGGAGTCTTCCGCTGGTCTGCTGGGGCGGGATGCTCCAGGAGTCAGCTGAAGCGATGGCGCTTTAAGCCTCCGCTTCAGCTGACTGCCGCCCCAGCTGGGGGATCGGGTGGCGGCAGAAGCTCCCCCGGAGC
>ML685764.1:6872825-6885146 GCA_007922175.1 Pelusios castaneus
GCTCCTGATGACAGCTGGGGGATCGGGGTCGGCCTCCGGTGCCGGGGTCTGCTTTGCCCTGCTGGGGCCCCATTTGGGTCCCCGCCGCCAGCAGCCTCGGCTTTTTTCTTTCTTTCTTTTTTTTTTTCCTCTTCTTTCTCTTCTTCGCCTTCCTTTCTCTTCCCTTCCTTTTCTCTTCTTTGCCTTCCCTTTTCTTTCCTTCTTTTTCTCTTCTTTGCCTTCCCTTTTCTTTCCTTCCTTCTCTAACTTCTTTCCTTCTCTCCACCTCTCTTTTCCTACCTTCTCTTTTTTCTTCCTTTCTCTTCCTTTCTTTCTCTTGTTTGCCTTCCTTTTTCTTTCCTTCTTTCTCTTCCTTTTTTCTTTCTCTTCTTTGTCTTCCTCTTCCTTCCTTCCTTTCTTCTTTCTTTCTCGTCTTCCTCTTCCTTCCTTCTTTCTCTTCCTTCTTTCCTTCTCGTCCTCCTCTTCCTTCCTTTCTTCTTTCTCTTACTTTTTTCTTTTTCTCCTCCTTCCTTCTCTCTTTTTTCTTTCTCTTCCTTCCTTCCTTCCTTCCTTCCTTCCTTCCTTCCTTTTTAAAAAGCTTTTTAAAAATTAATTTTAAATAAAAACCTTTCTAAAAATTAAATTTCAATTCAAAATTCATTCAAATTCAATTAATTAAACACAATTAATTAATTCTGTTCACCTTGAATTAAACTAAACCTTTAATGTTACAAAGTTTAAATTTAATTTATATTAGTTCACACAAACGCCCCATCTATCTGCTCTTGGTCCGGCCCCCGGTCCAATATATGAACCCATTGTGGCCCACGAGTCAAAAAGTTTGCCCACCCCTGGGCTAGGTGGACCTGGGACAGGTCGACGGTGGCAGGGGGGCTCCCCTTGCCAAGTGCCAGGGGTCTCAGCCTTTGCCCCATTGTACCTTGGTACAATGGGGCAAAGGGGGACAGGGACCCTGGCAGGGCATAGGGGCAGGGTGGGCACGCCAGGCTGTGGCTGTGCCAGCCACCCTGGCAGGGAGGGTAGTGAGGAAGCTCTGGAACCCCTAAGTCAAATTAGGGCTACTCAACATCTACACTGGCTAAGTTGACTTTCTAAAGTCGACTTAGCCAGCAAAGTCGACTTAAAATGAGGTTTAAGAAAGTCATCTTAAGGAAACTGTAGTGTAGACGCAGAGTAAATTAAGTCGACTTAAGCAAACTTAAGTTGACTTAATTCTCAAGTGTAGATGCACCCTAAAAGTGCCACAGGACTCTGTTTGTTTCTCTGCAATAGACTAACATGGCTACCCCTTTGGAACTTGTTTTATTAAGTGACCATTAGAGCTGAAATCACTGACACTCAGGTCCAAGTGCTGAGACCTGCTCTGGGGCAACGTTTTCTGTTAATGAAAGAGATGGTCCAGCCCAGTGGTTTTCAAACTTAGAGTCGGGACTCAGTAGTGGGTCGCAGACCCTCAGGTACTGGGTCACAGCGCACCCTGCTGCCGCTGCCATAAGGCTGGAATGAATTGCTCAAAGATGTCATTGGTGGGTCGTGGGCATAAATTAATTTTTTTCAACCGAGTCCCAAGAAAAAAAGTTTGAAAACCACTGGTCCAGCCTGCATTAGCAGTAAAGTTCCTCCACTGAGAACTGGACCTCAAGAGACCGGCTCACAGTAGAGAGACAGGCAGGTAGCAGCCGACGGTGACAGGCCAATGATGACAGAGCATTGGCGTGAACGATGGCAAGACGAATGACAGAAGTGAATGAATGATGATCTGGCAGCAGCGGCAACAGGTAGTGACTCAGAATGAACAGGGGAAATTGGTGAGCAGCTGCCAAGGCATCACTTGACATTTCTTCCCCTGAGGAGAACTCATGTGAATGGACCTCTCAACCAGGGGCATCACTGGGCCTGGGCACACAGGACATGGGCCCCAAATGTGCAGGAATGTGCCCTGAGCTGCACCTGGGAGCTGGGGCCAGCAGGCATTTTTGCACTCCCAGGCACATGACCTAGGGCAGAGTAGGGCAGGAAATGTAAACGTCGCTGTTCTGGGAGCTGGGTGCAGGTAGGGTTACCAGACATCAGGCAAAAGGAGGACATGTCCTTTTTACCTTCAGGTCCTCCATCCAGCAGTTAATGTGCCCCCTAAGAATATTCCTGTTGTTCAAATTGTTCTCCATTTTTTTCATGCTGCCATGCATTCATTAATCATTACCCATTTTCCATGACATAATATGTTAATGACAGTTATATTACTACATTTTCTCCATGTCCTCCTTTTCGTACTTTTCTGTCCACCTTTCTATGCTTTGGTATCTGGTAGCCCTAGGCACCAGTGATGGTGGTGGGGGGGCTTGCCGGGAGCCAGCCACACAGGGCCAGGTGGGGGGCCTGCTGGGAGCGGCCCTGGACCTGGTACAGGGTGGTGGAGCCCCAGAAAGCCTGCCAGAAGCAGCACCAGGTGCCCAAGGGCGCTGAGCCCTGTGGAGCCTGGAGAAACAATGGGCTAGGTGCAGGGAGACCTGGCACCATGCCTGGGAAAGGGGGGTTGGGGGCCTGTGATCCAAATTATTTTTCCAGAAGCAACACTCCTCTGAACTCCGAGTCTCTGCTGACTAAGGACAGCAGCTGCTAGTTGGGTGTGGTGGAGTGGGAGGGGAGTGGCATGGTAAAGGAACATTTATTTGTTGGACTTTTTCACACTGCAACATGAGACACAAAGGCAGAGGACACTGCTCAGTGTAGTCTGGGCCTGGGTTTGGAGTTTTGCTCGTGGTCAGAGATATTCAAATCATGGTTGTGGTATTTTCCTAAATTAATGCCAGGTTACTTTCCTCTGCCCAATAAATTTTTTTCTCTGCTATACACAGACCTCAGTGCTTGAAAAGTGGGGAAGTGTGTTTCTTCGAGGGGTTTGGGGTGGTGGCTAATTTTCCCAGATTACTGGGTGGGAGCTCGAGTTAGTTCTGTGTTATACCATTAAGAGGGATCCCTAGATATTGAATCTGCTTTTGTTACTGCCAACTCCACCTGGCATACAGGTTACAAAAGCCAAGCAAATATTTGCTTAAAATGTTTACATCGGTCTGCTTCAGAGTGGATTTCATAGTCATAACTAGGGATAAAAAAGTCCCATTATTAATTGAGAAGTTTGACCAACACATTTGTTTGTTGTCTATTTTTCCTGAACGGTTAGACATTTCATTGATAAAGTATGATGTACGGCTGTGTCCTTACAGTGCTACGGAAGCAACAGACACTGTAACTGGATTATGCATCTAATTTAATATGCCCAGATGACATCCATTATATGGTCAGTTCCAGTTCAGCTTCATTTTCAAGTACGTATGGCTTTTGTTTGTTATTCTCTAAGTGGTTTGTTTCCATCTAGGTTAGAGAAAACTAGAAAACACATAACTATAAGGGAGCTCTGGCTACTACTGAGCTCAGCAGATATTCTGCATCAGAACTGCTGTTTACTGCATTGAATAGTATTTTGTTACTCTACTACAAATGGATGACTTTTCAACTTTTTTCTGCTTGGTATTCCATAAATCCTTTGCTTAGAAAAGCTGCCCCCCTTTCCTTTCCTTTCCTTTCCTTTCCTTTCCTTTCCTTTCCTTTTGGTACACTATCAAAGGGTCCTGGGAGGGGGGGCAGAAACAGCCAGCCAGAGTGAAGCTGCTGTGGAGTGTGAACTTCCCCTGACTTACATCTGAGGCAGCAAGGCCCTGAGGTTGCTACAATCTGTGTATATATTAGGAACTGGAGGCAGGTTACATTAAGATGAATAAAGAATACTGGAGAAGGGGGTAAAATGCTGAGGTCTGGGTGTGATTTGATCAGTAGAAGGCTGGATCAGTAGGAGGGCATTGTGAAACTGTCACAGGGGTGCTGAAGCTGAAACCCAAGGGCTTCAGTCTGGAGCAGGGAGCTGTAACTGAAGCCCTGCTACACAGGGCTGAAGCGCTTAGGTTTTAGTCCTGGGAGGTAGGGCTTGGGATTCAGCTTCAGTCCTAAGCTACAGCAAATCTTTCAGCCCTGTCAACCCCACCCACTTTGGGGTCCCGACCCACAGTGTGAGAACCACTGCACTAGACAGTAAAAGGACAGTTCACAAACATGTTCTAGGAGAGTGGGGTTCCCTTGTTTTCTCCTCAGCCCTAATTGGCTGATGAAAAGTTACAGCTTTAAAGTTTTTGTTGATATTTTCTTGATACATGCAGTAATATACATTCTGAATAATCTGCAGCTCCTACTATTTATGGATGAACCATTTACCCTTATCATGGTCTAGAACGTAAAAAAATGGGGCTTTCTAAATATGCTCATTAGTCTATTTGGAATATACAGTTGTCTGTTCAGTCTTTTTCCAGCTTACTATTTCACCTTTGTTAGTTTAAAGAAAGCTGGTTGGAATGGACTTCCCATCTTTAGACATCGGATATATTTTATTGGCTCCTTAAACTGTAAACATTGTGTGGACCCTCTATGTCAGAATTAAAGAGGCCCTAATTGGATTTAATTGACTCACTTTGGAAGTAGGATCTCTGTGGAAAAGCAAAACTGTGCAGCCTACTATAATTTATGGTAGATTATTCAGAGCCCTGTAAAGGTTTTGTTTTACTGTGAAGAGACCACTGGACCTAGGACATTACAAGGAGAGCAGGGTCAGAGGGTCTTTTCATCTTGTTAGGGATGTTTTCTCCTTTGGGTGTCTGGTGTAGCACTTTTCCTGAAATTCTTGTTTTCCCATCTATTAAGTGGACTTAATTGTACCACATGAGTTGTGGGGTGGTGATGAAGCTTAGTATTTATAAAGTAAGCTAACTTGTCTGATGATTTTATTTGAATGAAAAGATTGTTTTTATTATTAAGGACTGAAATTCTATGGTCAAAACATGCATGCAACTTCCATGGACAAAACTTGCCTCAGTGTACTGTATAAGCTGTTCTTCACAGCCTATTTCTGCTGGCATTAAAACCACATTTTAATATCTGAAGTAGGAAGAATAAGCATTGCAAAAAAAAAAATCTGAAATCTAGTTTCTATAATGTCCCTTGTTAATATCCTCACTATGCTACGGAAGTTTTAACAGGTATGGATTTGAAGTCAATTCCATTCAGTTTTCAACACACAAAATTGTTCAGAGAAAAAACATAAAGATCTTAATGATGTTAATTCTTCCATTTTGTGAAGCATCTCTTTTATTATGATTCTAAAGTGCAAAATGCAAACTTACAAATAATCATAGGGTCATTGAATTTTAGGACTGGAAGGAACCTCATGAAGTTGTCTTGTTGAGTCCTCTGCACTCATGGGAGGACTAAGTATTATCAAAGGGGAAGTCTCCACCACCCCTTATGTTACTCAGTGGTGTGGAAAAAGACACTCTCCCTGAACAATGCAAGTTACAGCAACCTAAGCACTGTCCATGCCAGCACTATGTTGGCAGAAGATGCTTTCCTGACAACATGGCTTCCTCCTCTCATGGAGGTGGAGCAAGTACGCCAGCAGGAAACTGGTTTCCCATCAGTATGTAGCGTCTTCACCATATATATTTCAGTAGCACAACTGCATCGGTGCACCTGTGCTGCTGTACCGCTTCTAGTGTAGACCTGCTCCAGACCATCCCAGACAAATGTTTTCCTAACCTTCTCTTAAAAACCTCCACAACTTCTCTAGGCAATCTATTCTAGTGCTTAAGTAATTTGACAGGTAGGAAGTTTTTCCTAATGTCAATCTAAATTGCCCTTGCTGCATTTTAAGTCCATTGTTTCTTGTCCTATCTGCAAGGATAAAGAGAACAGTTTTTCTCCCTCTTCCTTGTAACAGCCTTTTATGGACTTGAAAACTCTTATCCTGTTCCCCCTCAGTCTTCCCCAGGCTCAACAAACCCATTTTTTTCAATCTTCCCACACCCCCATCCCAGCCCATCTCCCACCACGTGGGCCCAACACTGCCCTGGCAGGAGCATGGCAGCTGCTCCACCCTCCCAGCTCTGCACCTTTCCCTGCCTCTATCTGGCTTGCCTAGAGGTTGATGTGGCCCTCAGGCTAAAAGTTTTCCCATCCCTGTTACAGGAGCTGATGCTTCCCTAGTTTATGAGCTGGTCATGCAAGATAGTATCAACAGCCTCACTAAATCAAGATATACCACATCTACTGCTTCCCACCCATCCATAAGGCTCGTTATCCTGTTAAAAAAGCTGATTGGTTTGACACAATTTGCTCTTGACAGATCCATGCTGATAGTTACTTATCATCTTATTATTTTCTAGGTGTTTGCAAATTGATTTCTTAATTATTTACTCCATTAGTTTTCTGGGTACTGAAGTAATTCCCATGTTGTCTTTATTTCCCTTTTTATAGATTGACACCACATTTACCCTTTTTCAGTCCTCTGGAATCTCTCCTGTCTTCCATGTCTTTTTGAAGATAATAGCTAATGGCTCAGATATCTCCTCACTCAGCTCCTTGAATATTCTTCTAGGATGTGTTTCATGATGCCCTGTTGACTGGAAGACATCTAATTTGTCTAAGTAATTTTTAACTTGTTCTCTCCCTATTTTAGCCTCTGTTCCTACCTCATTTTCACTGCCATTCATTAAGTTATATGTCCCATAGCTACTAAACTTTTTGGTGAAAACTCAAAAAAAAAAATCATTTAGCACTTTTGCCATTTTCACATTTTCTGTTGTTGTCCCTCCTAATCCTAATTGAACAACTGACCTACCCTGTCCTTGGTCTTCCTCTTGCTTCTAATATATTTGCAGAATGTTTTCTTTTTACCCTTTATGTCACCAGTTGGTTTAATCTTGTTTTGTTCCTTGGGCTTTTTAATTTTGTCCCTACTTACCTGTTTTGTTTGGTGCAAGCATTGGGGGTCAGAATAAGTGGGGAAACGAAGCACATTACATAGTAATGTAACTGTTTGCTTTCATTATAACCCCTTAAATTCAAGTTCAAGTATTTTGATTTGAGACTAACCTCTGGTCAGACTCTGCTTTAAGAATTTTAAGCTGCAGTTCCCACTTCCTTCAGCAGGTGGAAGTTTAGGTGCTCTGCCCCTTTTCAGGCAGTTGGAGTTGCTCCTGGCTCTGCAGATTTTTCCTGATATTTATTGACTTCCTTCAGTCTGCAGACTTTTCTAAGCTAATTATTTCAGTAGTGGTCTTCCCTATCTTTTCTTGCTTGACCTCACTGCTGGCAACAATACCAATCCAATGCCCAAATGTAGTAAACAAGCATGAATTGGTATTTAGCTTCTGCTATAAAACAAATGCAAACATAGCTCGATCTTTAGCAGCATAAATATGAATGTTGTGCTGAAAGCAGGGAAAAATAGCATTAAAATGATTAACTGTGTGTAATAGCACTCTATTACTACATCAACAGCAATTGCATCAAATCAGTGTATCCACTAGATTGAAAGTGTAATAAATTAGTAATCATCACCTGATGAACCTGTGACTGCTATGGCAATTTCCTGCAATAGCCATGGAAGACCTTATTCTATTAAGTGTATGTATTATTGTGGCTTGGGATTGTATGTAACTGTCTAGTGGGGATATGCAAGACCTTGGAGTTCAAAAGACTATACGAAAATGTGCCAGATAAGTATGGACTTTTGGGACAGCATGTGTTAAGTGGCTTTCCTGGGGAATTCTGAAGGAGAGGTTAATGCAAATTCTCAAGTCTGGCTATGAAAAAATTCAGTCTTCCAAAGCTGCAGCCTGAGGAGAGATTCATTGCTGATCACCTGTTACACAAACTCAGACTTAAAGTCTGAGCTTGGCTGTATAAAGAAATGGGTGATCTGCCCAATTTGGATTCTGGCTCCTATCCTAAAGACTGATATGAATTTGTGACTACAGAGAAAACCCAATTATGGGATTTGAAGGATTGATACCTACCAGGTATTGGAGCTAGGGGTAATCTCTGGTAAAATGTTCAGCATGTATATAGGTTCCTTTATAGCTTTTGTATGCTTTTTATGTCATGCTTTTACATTAAGAATAAAAGTGCTTGCATAGAAGAAGCGATGGGGTATCTTGAAACTGCTGGGAATTACTCTGGGCTTAGCCTTTGGTGAGACAATACAGTGAGGGTGCTGGCCTTTTTGGGTTGTTGGGCTTGGTGGGAATATCAAGTGTAGGCAGAGAACTGTGCGGCCTTAAAATCCCTAGTCACGAAAGAGTGAGATATGGGTGTCTGCCAAAGAAAGGTGATGGCTTGGAGTCAGAAGCCTTAAGTGGGTGCACTTGAGTGACCTTCGGGGGAAATACAGAAATTGTAATAGACCCTTGTGATGGTTTAGATACTTTACCCTATGGAAACCTTATTGACTTCAGTGGAGTTGCATGGATGTAAATAAAGGCAGAATTTGATCCACAATTTTTTTTTAGTCATTTGGGAATGGTTTGGGGGTTGTTTCATGTGAAATAAATATCAGTGAAAGTTATTGTGTTTGAATTTTTGTGTTTAATGGTTATATTTATGGTATTGAATGAAGTGGAAAATAGTAGCTTACACTTTTCATTAAGACTGTGGTTACTTACACTTGTATCAGCCAGTGGAGTTTAACAGTAAATTTACCTTTTCAGCAAAGTGAGTGTGGAGGTGGGATAGGAGGGTGAAAATAGCTGCAGAATTGACAAGTAACTTGGATTTGTAAAGGTGGTGCAAATATTCTAGAGAATTTCATGTAACCCTCTGAAAATGTATAGGTTCAGAGCACCTGGCTAAATGTTATAACACCAATCATGAATTTTAGTGTTGCCATCCTTTTTGAGTTAAATCCTTTAAGGGAAAGAATGGTATTAGGAAGTATGCTAAGAGAAAATTGCGATGTTATGCTTCTGATTTTCAGTTTGCTGCATCAATATTGCCTTAATTAAGTTTGACGGCTTCTTTTTTTCCCCTTTCCTTTTAACAGGCAACATTACTGTAGAAGATTAGTCAGATGCCTTCTGTACATTCTCCACATCACATGCTGTGTCATGCAAGCCTTGAAATACTGACCACATAATTTAAATGCATGAATAATTAGATGAGCATAATGGAAGGCACTCATACTATCCTCCAATTGCACAGGCCCATTATGGAACTCTGCTACGTCAGCTTCTATCTTCCAAAGGGGAAAGTCAGAGGATTTACATACAAGAGTTGTGTAACGCTAGACAAATCCAATAAATGTTTTCTTAACTGCTATCAAGTAAGGGAAGGGACAGCAGAACCAAGAGAGCAACCTTATGAAAATGTTGGGGATATTTTTTTCAAGCAAACTACCACTATAGATATTCTCACGGAGCTTTATAAACTAACTGCTGAAAAAGAGAGGCTATTAGCTAACCTACTCAGTTCACACAACATTTTAGGTATTAAAATGGGAAATCAGGAGGGAAAGCTACAGGATGCCTATGGAGGCCTGAAATTTAAAGACGATGACAACTTAGTTTTCAAGGATCAGCAGGAGTCCTTTGGGGGATCTACAGAGAAGAAATCCAACTTGAAAAACAAAAAGGTGAGAAAAACTGGCAGAAGGAGAGAGAGCTTGGAGGAGTTCATAAACAAGAAAGTGAAAAAGAAGGTTCCTGGAGTTTTGGAGCCTTCTGTGTTCAACAGGAAAGAAATTCAATTGGGAAATGACTGGACAATTTCCACCAAATTTTCTGCCGGCAGCAATCCTGGTTTATTTTCCAATTCTAATTGGCAAACAATAGATGACAAGGGTGATTTCCTATTGGACATGAACGTATCTCAAGAAAGATGGAGAAAAGATGAGTGCAGTAGGACTTTGAAATTGGATACAGACCAGTCTGATTCTTTATCTGACTATGACAATGATGTATTTGGAAATTGTATGACACGTGTTTGTGGTAGTCTATTGGATGATGTAGAAGGGACTCTTAAAGTAATAGAACTGCAGCAGGGGAGCCCTTTGTTGAACTCTTTCCGAGACAGTTTACCTAAAAGATTTGAGGCCTTAACCAAGACTGCATCAGCCGAAAGCCTGCACGGTTATGAGTATGCTGAGCAAATCTCCAGTAAGAAACCTGCAGCCAGAGTTATTGCTAAAGTACAGGATTTGAGAGCTTGTGTGCAGAAAGTTATAAAAACCCAGACAGAGTCTGGTAACATTTCCTATACTCATACTAAAGAAGATAAGGAAACTGTTACACCTATTCTCACTGAAGTGTGCAATGAATTTATACCAAAAGCTAATGTATTCAGTATAAGTGAAGATGATGTAGATTCTAAACATGCTGTGATGCAGGAGAAGGAGTGTGATGGCTGTGCTTTGCAGTACAAACAAGAAAAAGCACAGATTACTGATGAGTCATGCAACCTTGTGGGAGCAGTGAATAAAACCCTACAGAAAATTATCCAGAATGACAGTTTAGATGAAGCTGCGGAATGGAAGAGACTACAACAAATTACAAGAGCAGACAAAAATCTTCCTGGCTCATCATATGATAAAAGAGCTACAGTACCCCAGGAGAGAAACAAACATTTGCTTTTAAATCTGCCAATACATTTAAGAAATGATATTTCTCGGATAAGCACCAGCCTTAACCCGGAAGATAAAAGGCCTCTGTCACCCTCTTTAGTAGCTGTCTGTAATGTTTTTAATAATTCATATCCAGTATCCAACACGCACAAACAAATGTCACCCATTCCTTCTCCTTTATCTTCGAGATTGCCTAGCCCACAGCTGCACCATAGGATTCTTCCACTACCTGCACAAAATACTGAGGAGGAGTCTGTATTGAATGACTGTCGCAGTGGGAGACCTGATGCCACAAATATCTCCTTCGCTAAAGATTTGGAATCACAGTTCTATCTGAAGTTTCCTGAATCTGGGGAATTGGGATTTTCCATAAAACAACCAGGCCTACATCAGTGTGCAACTGTAGAGTGTTTGGAAAAATGTGCTGTCCAAGAAAAAATAACTACTCAGACGCAGCAGCAGCAGCTATGTCCAGGTTAGTCCTATTTCAAACAGTAAAAAATTCTGTGAAACCCTAAACATCGTAAATGTGGTCTTTTAATAACCGCCCAGTTTTTAGGGCTTACACACTGAAGATAGTTTGTCTACTATATAAGGCTTTGCCTGAAAATCTGATAATATATTTTGGTTCTTATTAAAGTGATCATTGTATTTTTAAGAGTTTACCAATTATGTTTTCCAGTGTTGAACAGTTTATATGCACAAAACATTTATCTTTTAATGCAATATTTTTTTAGTTTGCTTTTTGTATAATTGCTACCAATTGTTCTCTTAATTGAAATTAAAGATACTCAGAGAAGAAATATTTAATTTTAAAATTGTTCTTACAGCTAGCTAAACATCTTTCACCCTCCTAAGATAATCATACCATACCATATGATATTCATTCAGTTATAAAAAGAATATTTCCTGCACAGATTGAAAATTTGTATTTGCTTATTTTCCTGTGTTTTATATGTTCTGGGCTGTCAAATGGTCCTAATGTCTATTGTCGAAAACATTTGGTGGTTGATTTGGTTTACCTGATGGTATTTTGCACTTGTAGTGCAAGTGAATTAATTTACACTAATTTAGTGTAAGGTTGGTGCTTTGGCCATTTAACTTCAAGTTCATATAAATTCTGAGATAACAAACGGTTTGTGTTTAAACAGTGTTGTACATGATAATCCTCTTACAATATACTTGTATAATATGAAATATACTGTATACTAAACAATTTATCTCTGCATCTTGTTAGCTGGCTCTATGAGGCCCAAGTTTTTCTGTGAGACTGGGGAGTTTTAGTTCTAGAGCATCTGGGTGAAAAGAACAGAAGAGGTGGGGGAGGGGTTTCCATGCTTTCTGTCAATGATTTTATGGTCTAAGGGAGAGGGCTGCACACTTCAGTGACTTCTCAAAGTTCTTAGTGGATCAGGGAAATGAGAAGGAAGCAGAGCAGTGCTTCCTTGCTCACAAAATAAAACATTAGTCACCACTATCATAAAGATGGGGTTTTTTTAAAAAAAGGTCTTACAGTTTTTCAATTCTTTTTATCCGGTCTCAAATTTTGTCTAGCTACAAATCACTGAACTATAGAAGACAGTAGAATCGGTGCCAGATCCAGATTTTTGTGGAACTGTTATACAATGTTGTTTCTTTGAGCAGTTGTGGTGGTGAGCTTTGTTCTCCATTTAACCTGGAATTCAGCAGTCCGAAAACTGACAGGATCTGCCAGGTACCAGCTTTTTACCCAGACTTGGTGTCAGGAAATAAAAGCTTCCCTTCCAGCCTCTCCTGTCCCCTTCACACAAACCTGCCTTTCACACCGCACCATCATAAAT
>ML685764.1:6885156-6902752 GCA_007922175.1 Pelusios castaneus
TTTCATTGATGCTAACATAACCCTCAAGCTACATATAAAACTGAGCTAGTCTGTGCACACTCAGACTAGCTCTTTACTCACTCCCACAATTCTTTTTTAATTACCTATGTGTGATATAGATAATGCTCACACTTGTGATGTCCCGCTGCAAGATAGGCAGATGGGCTCTTCCCTTCTCCTTTGTCCAAACTCGGTTCTGCTTCCATACTGCTGATCGTAGTTTGGGGCTAGCAGTGACTGCTTGGGTAGGGGACTGGCTTCTCTTTTTATGTGATGCCTACAAGACACCTAGCTGTGGGGACACTGAATACAAAGCTAGTTTCTTCTGGTCAGCTGAGCTGTATGGAGAAGAAAAATTGAGTTTTTCTGCTCTACTTGATCGAGAGCAATCAGGGCCAGATTAAAGCCCTTGGGAGCCCAGGGCTGCTCACTCTTGTGCCCTCCCTCCCACCACAGTGGTGGCACCCCCATCTGGTGGTGGGGGTGGTGCTCAGCCAGGTCCAGATTAAAGCTCCTGTGGATCCAGGGCTCTGTGATTTTGTATGGCCCCTCCTCACCACAGTGGTGGTGGTGGCAACAGCCAGCTTGGTGGTGGGGCAGGTTGGCGTTCTGCACTGCAGTGGGCCAGTACCAGGACCAAACATACTAGCCAGTTGCAGGGGCAGGATGGCTTGGCACTGGGGTGGGCTGGGATGGTGGGGCCTGACAGACTGGCCAGCTGCAGCATGGGACACTTGGAAGAACCAGCGCTAGTGTGGCCTGGTAGACCCGCCAACTGCAGGAGCGGGGCGGTGGTTGGTGATGTGGTGTGGGCTGGAGGCACTCTGACATGCTGCCAGAGGTATTAAGGGCCAGCCAGCCAGGGCCAGATTCATTTTTGTGGGTGGTGCAAGATGGGGCCCTGTTTAGCCAGGGGCCCAGATCTGCAGCCCCGAAAACCCCTTTATTAATCTGGCCCTGTGCTCGGTCCTGGAGGCAGGGGCTGGAAGGCCCCATAGCCACAGGGCCAGTGCTTGGGACTGGGGCCCTGGGGCCAGAGGCCACGGTTTGTGGTGCTTCTGCCACACCCCAGGCTGGATGGTCTGCCCCAGCAGGTCTGGGGTGCTCCGGGGCAGGACCAACTGGTGTGCAGTGTGGACTCCAGTAACAGCGCTCGAGGGCCAGGAATGCTGTTAGGTTGCTGTGCCGGGGCCCCCAGGCAGGGCCGTCCCTGGGGTGGGGGCGAGCGGGTGACTGTCCCAGCCCCTGCAGTTCTGTGGGCCCCACACTGCTGACCCCCCCCCCCCCCAGCTGTGCTGCTCTCCACTGCCTTTGGCAGCAAGGGAAAGAGAAGATCCAGGCCACTGGGGCAGCCCACCCCACCCCCCTGACGGGGCCGGAGCAGGAGTGCAGAGCCTGGACTCTGGGACAGCCCTGCCCCGCACCCAGCACAGGGCGGGTGGGGGGAGGGAGGCAGGCGTGATTGGTCCTGTGCCCCACACCATCCCTCAGGAAAGCCCTGCCCCCAGGGGATTGGCCAGGCCAGCCTGAGCTGCAAGGCCCCCTTGCAGTGTCCCAAGAATGCTATCAGTGGCAGCTGCACCATGTGCCAGCTGGCCCCACCTCTGGAGCACAGCTGCAATGTGCCAACTTGCCTTTCACTTGGGTCAAACCAGCGAGCCCGGGGATGGGGCAGCAGCACCATTACCTCTGGTTCCAGGGCCACTCCCCACTCCCACAGCACAGCCAGACCCCTCCCAGCACCCCCAGGCTTTGCCAGCACTGGGCCACCCTGAATGGTGCCAGATCTTTGCGGTGGGGGAGGGGGCCAGGCCCCCCTTTAACTTGTGGCCTGGGGCTCCAGCCCTTAAAACCCCTGTGTTGATCTGGCCCTGAGAGCAATTGAGGAGATAACCCTGCTGAAAACTGACCCTTTTACTTTCCCCCAAGCATTGCGTAACTGGTTTGACCTGTGGTATGTACGTCTGGATGGTCATAGCCATGGATAGGCTATTGAGAGGGTGGTTTTGGTTGTCCAGACATAGCAGTCAGGCTCCTAACCTGATCATTCCTTTTCTTCTGTGCCCCAGACATCACTGGCAGTTTAGGTCTGAAGCACACAAACTAGGGCATGCAGTTTCAGTTCCCCAGCTGCAACCCCCCATACTGCTGTGTCTGTGTTATGCCCCCAAAATATAAAGGAAGCTTTTGCTTATTATTATTTATATTACTGTAGCACCTATTGATGCCAGTCAGGGATCAGGCTTCCACGTTGCCACATGATGGATGCACATACGATTAAATAAAAGACCATTCCTACCCCAAGAAGCTTACATTATTGGCATACTGTGAAAGACAACAGGGGAATGGGTACAGCAAACAAGTGGTGGCGAGGGGAACAACAAGGAAACAGTGAAACTTTTCATTAAAATAAGCAAAGATTAGCAGGAGGGCAGTCAAAGCTGAGGCTTGGCTGGCTGGATCTTGGAGTGAGAGTGGGGCTAAAGGCAGGGTAGAGTGGTGAGAATCACTGACTGAGACAATAGAGGAGAGGCAAGAGGGGATAGGGAGCAGGAGACTTTAAAAAGAAAGAGAAACAAGTTATGGGTGTTGATAAATTGGAAGTCACAGGCAGGATAGTAGGGGAAGAAAAAGGTGGCAGGTGAATATTGTTGAAGGGAACAAGGTGATGGTCAAGCAAGGAAAGTCAGCAATGTAGAGTGAGTGGAAGATTGATCCAAGGTTAAACGAGGTAATAAGTTAGGGCTAGAAAATCAGGTGAGAATTTTTTCTGCACATAGTTCTGAATTAAACAATTTTACTTTATTATAAAATCTGTGATAGCACAGCCAATCATCATTTTTGCTTCCTTATTTATTTATTTACATAATAACATCTAGGAGCCTTAGGTATGAGCCAGGATTCCAGTGTCCTAGGTGCTGTAGAAACACAGACCACAAAGATTGTCTATTGACTGGAGAGTTCTGTATATCACCAGCAACCTACTGTGTGAGGAGAGCAGGGTACAAATAACAAAAGATCCTGATTGTTGTTTACAGGATCTTTGTGATTCTGCAGAGATCAACATATCCAGATCTGTACAAAATTCCGATAGATATAATAACTGTTTGTTTTTCCTCTGATTGGAGAATTTCTCTTTGTGCCAACAAAGCCGGGGTGTATTAGAAAACTATGATGTATGAGAGTGACATTCATCCCTTCCCTCCATAGCCACGTATCTGGATTTAGGAAGCTCTTATTTTGGGATATTGGTTTTAATTGTTTGTCACTGTCCCTTATATGGCCCTCTTTTACAAATTGAACTGAACTATCTAGGTAATCTTAATCAGCTGTAAATAGTATAGGAGAAATGAGCGTAAGCTTCAAAATTCACTTCAGGACTTTACTGAGATTTAATGACAGTCAGGTTTGTGGCTGTAGTTTGGACACAGTCTAAAGATTGACCTTCGCCAGGAAGTTCAGATGTGAATCTCAACTTCTTCAAATTTAGGGAGGATTGAGTGCAGGTTGTACTACAGATCACTCTTTAGTAAAATATGTAATCTGTGTTTAAGTTGTCAGAATGCACACTGAATTTACAAGAGATGTGTGGAATTTCTTAGGTGTATTATCTCTTCAGTTGAGCTGGGCAGAATGTGTGTTTTTGTTTTGCAAAATTTTGTAATAAATTTTTTTTAAATGTTTAGATCTATTTTCAGCTACTTGTTGCAAACTTTGCAAAGTTACGCTCTCATTTTGGAAACTACTGAAGTTATTTGTTAATGTCTGTTGGTGTTTTGGTTTTTTTATTAGGAAAATCTGTCTTTGAAATACATTACAGTAAATAGTTTCCCTGCTTCATTGACAACAAGGTGATCTCTTGGGGGTTTTTTTGTTGTTGTTGTTGTTTAGGCAAAAATCCAACATTTAGTGGTATGGTTGTGAATAGAACTTCTCATACAGCTCTACACAAGCAGTTCCTTCCTTGCTCTCACAACTGGAGTCATAAGACTAAGACAATCCCTATCATAAGATGATGATGATGACTCTTGTGCTGTTCAGAGTGGGTATGGGTGAATATTTGCCTTCTTTTGTTCTTGGATACCCACTGCATGTTTCTGCAGTCTCTGGATATAATAAATCCACTGAAAGCAGTTCCATAAATTGGTGGTGCTCTATATATTTGCTTACATAATGCCCTGCTACCCTTTTATAGCAAATAGCATGCTTTGATGGCATTTGGTTTATATCTTTTGTTGCTCAGATTGGCTATGCATCCTTCATTTCAAAACTTGGAAATCTGGATCTAAACAACAGAGTCCTGTGGCACTTTTAAAGACTAACAGATTTATTTATCGCATGAGCTTTCGTGGGAGAAAATCCCACTTCGTCAGACGCTTTGAAGATGGGAAAGTTACACTCCCCTGCATTTAATTTCCTCCCATTCTGTAACTTTCCCATCTTCAAAGCATCTGATGAAGTGGGATTTTCTCCCACGAAAGCTCATGCGATAAATAAATCTGTTAGTCTTTAAAAGTGCCACAGGACTCTGTTGTCTTTCTACAATAGACTAACATGGCTACCCCTTTGGAATTGGATCTAAACAGTCATACTTATACTCAAGTACAATTGCTGGCCCACCAAACAGGCCACAGCTTTCATTTTACCAAATCAGTTATTAACTGGACAGAATTTATGGTCCAGAAGTAATTCATTAGTAGAATTTTTGGAAATTGTTTCTATGGGCAGTATTGCTGTTTGAATGATGAAAGTCCAAATTAAAAACTTAAGAAGAATTTAAGGCTTGCAGGAAATAGGAAAAGTAACTCCCATTTTGAAATATCTGTAGCCTACCCTGGCATGCAATACTTTTGCTGCCACAGAGCTCTAACACCAAACCTTGTGTAACTGCTGTTAGAGAAATTAGCATTTAAAACACTATGGAAACTTTTTTTGAGGAGATATATTTCTTTATTTATTAAATGATGAGCAAGCCTGGTTAATTGTTCACTGTGGTAAGAGAAGCAAAGGGGATTTCTATTGTTCGGATCTAATTGTAAAATCATCCGATAATGTTACGTATTTGAGTTGGGTTCATGAAATGTTGCAATGTTGTCTTTACATTTGAGTAGCCAGAAGCTAATTGACATGTCTCAACCAGACATGACATCATGACGGGCAGTTCAATCAGGCCCCAATCCTGCAAATGCTTATGCACATGCTTAACTGGATTACTGTGGGTAGTCCTTGTGCATGTGCTTAACTTTACCGCTATAAGTAGTCACAGGGAGTGTGTCTATACTTACAAGTTAGGTTGACTTAAGAAGGCTTAAGTTGACCTAAACTACTTCGTGTCCACACTGGCTTTCCTTAAGTGGACTTAATAACACCTCGTTTTAGGTTGACTTAACGCTTAAATCGACCTTATTAGGTTGCTTATTAGGTCGATTTAAGCCAGTGTGGATGGGGATTAGCACCTAAATCGACCTTATTAAGTCGACTTAAAGTGTTAAGTCAACTTAATAAGTTCGAAAAGGGGCTATGTCTACACTAGAAAAGTTAAGATGACTTTTGTTAAGTCGACTTAATAAGGTTGACTTTAAGTCGACTTAAAGTTGACCTTATTAAGTCAACTTAATAACGTCGACTTAACTTTTCTAGTGTAGATATAGCCAGGGAGACTGCTTAGGGTAGTGAAGTTAAGAACACCCATAAGTCTTTTCAGGATCAAGGCCACAGTTTATATAATACATAAAAAGAAATGTGTGGGTTGGAGATTTGTGCTCCTTTTAGGTTAGGCTTCTAAAGACTTGAGTGCAGTTCTTGGGCTCCATCGCAAATGCACTGGTGAGCTCTCTTGATTATTTTACTGCTATAATCAAGTTAAGGGCCTGATTACAAAACTCTGTATTGTCAGCCCCTCCCATTCAAAAGTCATGCATCACACCCATAGGTATAGTTTCATCCATATCTGAAATTTCTGACTAAAATAATATTGGACTGCCACCTCAATGAAGTCATATATTTATTGACTTTCTTTCTTAGGCTCCTATTCACATAAGGAGGAGGAGAGGTTCCATACCTCGGATGTAAGATGGGCATTAGCTTTTAACTTGGACAAAACTAGACCTTTTAGCTCATCCACCCAGCTGTCTGTGTCAGTTACAGATGGTATGAAAGACATGAAGGATTTTGTCCTAGATTTCATCCCGCATATATCTGTTATGACACCTCCAATGTACCTCTCCAAGCAGGATGGTAGCACACTCTACAAGATCTCAAGCAGCTTCCACAGCTTTTGACTCAAGTACTTATAACAGACACGGGTAAAGCTGCAGTTCGGTCATCAGCATATACTTTTGCTACTCATTGTACTGCCTATAAGCATTCAAGAGATAATGCCAAGTTTGAACAAGCAGTTCTTTCATCATTGTTTAGACTCTGAAATCCATCTCCAGACTGAACTGCTTGTTAGTCGACTGAAGTGGCATAGACATGTACAGACATTTGAAGAAGGAAACTTGTTCTGTAACGGTTACTCTTTGAGAGATGTCCATTACATGACCAACCCTTCTTCTCTTCTGTATCAGAATATGTCTGATAAGAAGGAATTGAGGGGGTAGTCTGGAGAAACTCCATCCTTTATACAATTTTCCAGCAGCATGAGATAGTTAAGGCTGCACATATGCCAATCCAATAGGTATCAGTAAGGGAAAAATATCTGACTCTTTTGTACTGGGTGCACACACCCTTTATATAGAAGGGCATATGCAACACATCTTGATGAACAGTCATTACAGAATGGGTTAATAATTGGGTTTTACTGCTTGAATTTTATATTGTGTGTGTGTGTGTCTTTAACTGTCTAGCTCTTTGATTTGAAAATAGACAAAGTCAATAAGAGGAATTCAGTAACAAGGTCTTGTGATTTGTTCTTGTACCAGGGCTTTGGAAAAATCAGTCATATAAAAACAAAGCTCTATTTAAAGACTCTTGGAATAGGAGACTGCTGATATGATGCTGGTTCTTTGCTTTTTATATGAAGAATGAAAAGACTTTATAAATATCTTCTATAAATGGTTGAGAAAATTGCTAATTATCATTTTAACAATGCAGTGGGCTTTGTCCATAGATAATTTACGTTTCATGAGGTGTTTGAACATAAGTCAAATCATGCACAGTTTCTCACATGTAATTCACATAAAAGTGGTGTATGTGAATGTTACTTGGTTCACAACAAGAAATTCAGTGTGAATACTCTGAGCATTTTGTCAAGAGTATAAAAAATGAAGATATTGGGGTAAGACAGCTGCCTTTTCTGATTTTAACACGTTCTAATTCAGAAATGACAGCAGATTTGTATGATTTTGTAAACATCAGGTTGGCACACTGAAATCTCATTTTGGACAGAATTCTATGTAACAGAAAGAGAGCCCATATCCATTCAGAAATTCATATTGTTAACATAGTGTTGTTCAAATGCTTACATGATAGATCATTTGATTTAAATTTGAATGTCACTGTTAAGTTGTTTATGATTGCTACATTTTTGCTAGAAATATAAAATGTTACAATTTAGATTTCAAATAACTGGGTTTCACGTTGGAGCAAATGGTAACTGAATGGACCTGGAGTGACTCAGTGCAGTGTATTCTCAAGAACACAAGAGGGAGCTGGGAGAAGATGTAAAGAGGGACATAGCAGGAAAGCTGCTACATTTTGGTGATTTGTTTTAAATAAAGTATCTGTTTAATCCTCCCTTAGTCAAAATACAGTACATGTGACCTTCCCTCATCTTGCTTTCTGTTCCCTTGCCCTCTTCCGACTTTCTCCTCCTCTCCTGTCACAGATGCAGAAATTTCTTGTCTGCTGTCCTCCTCTTATTCCTCCACTTGCTCTAGTGACCCTGTCCCATCCCATCTCCTGATCTCCCTCACACCCACTCTTATACCCCACTTTATTTTTCTCAACCCCTCATTCTCCTCTGGCTCTTTCCTTTTAGAATACAAGCATGCTTTGTTCCAAAATAAAACCAACAAGAAAAAACAAACTCTGCTTGATACCACTTGTCTCTCTGCAACATCTTACTTTTCCCTCTCATCTCTAAGCTCATTGAACATGCTGTTTGCAATCCCTGTCTGGAGCTCCTCTCCTCCACTTTCATCCTACACTCTCTCCAGTCCAGCTTCAGCCCCACTGAAACTGCTTTTGCTAAAGTCTACGATAACCTCTTATTGTTAGACAACAGAGTCCTGTGGCACTTTTAAAGACTAACAGATTTATTTATCGCATGAGCTTTCGTGGGAGAAAATCCCACTTCGTCAGACGCTTTGAAGATAGGAAAGTTACAGAGTGGGAGGAAATTAAATGCAGGGGAGTGTATGACATAGCATCAGGTCAGGCTGTAACAGCAAATCAAAATAGGTGTTAGGATTCAAAACAC
The DNA here is from genome assembly GCA_007922175.1 of Pelusios castaneus. Lineage (NCBI taxonomy): Eukaryota > Metazoa > Chordata > Testudines > Pelomedusidae > Pelusios > Pelusios castaneus. The sequence continues at coordinate 6,893,579 of ML685764.1, forward strand.
TGGGGAACAGCACATAGAGGAGGGGGAGGTCAAATCACTTGTTGTAATGCGAGAAAAATCCATAGTCCCTGTTTAACCCCAAAACAACTGAGTCAAATTTGCATATAAGTTCGAGTTCTGCAGACTCTCTTTGAAGCTGTGATTTGTTATTCATCTGTTTCAACACAGCTATTAACAAGTCGTCAAGGGAGTGAGCAGGGAGATTGAAGTGTTCCCCTACAGGTTACACGGCTACCCCTTTGGAATTTGACTCTTATTGTTAGTTGGTCATTAATCAGGCGAATGACTGACAGGTTGTTAATCAATGGCTGAGTGTGTAAGCTCCCCGTGTGTGGGCTGTCCCAGTCTGCGCAGTTACCCAAGACACCCCTTCACAACTGAATGAATTGACATGACCTCCGATCTGTTGAGAACGAAGACACTGGAGCAAGGTTTATTGCAAAGGGAGCACAATGAAAAATATGACTTACATGTACCACTTGCGACTACTTAACATATGAATGCCCTAATGCAATGGTAAGGCACTGGTTGGCAGCAGGAATGTCACCATCCTCTAGGCCAAACAAAGCTATTCCCTCTTTTTGACCTCCATTTTTATGTGTTCTCCTGGACAGGGTTTGCTTTATCCCCTGTTACCTCTCTGACAGCATTTCCATGTACAGTAGATCAAACCAAAAGAGACTAATCCATCGTATTCTTAAGACAATTGACAAGGTCAAATGGTCCCTGTTATTTAGTGCTATGTCCTTGATGCCTCCGTATTTTCTATTTAGAATTTTTTGAACTAGCCAAATACCAGGTGCATCTGAATCTTAGCCAGCTACTGTTAATTTTCATGACTTCTTATAGACTACTGTGATTTTCCACATCCTTGACCATACTTTGGCTTTCTGTCTAGGCCTAGTGTTCCAGGCCTTAGACCTTATCTCTGGACTGTTCTATTAGCCTTATGTCTTAGCTCACACTTTCTACTACTCCTCTTCCTCATCAAAGGTCAGAAGGTCCTTCCTCTTCCTCCTTGACCCATCAGATGCCTTTAACACCATCTTGAAATCTTCTCTACCTTGGCTTCTGTGATTCTGTTCTCCTCTGATTCTCTTTCTACCTCTTTAGCTGCTCTTTCAGCATGTCCTTTGGAGGATCTTTCTCATTCCCTTTTTTTATCTTTCTGTAGGGTTTTCACAGTGGTATGTCCTTGATCACCTCATTTTCTCCCTGTACACTGACACTTAGCTTTTGGTAAACTCAACTGCAAAGAAATTCAGCTACTATGTCTATGCTGACAGCTCTTATCTCTGCTTGTCTTCTGTCCACACTAAAATCACAGCTTCTCTCTGACATCTCTCAAATGTCTAACCATCAGCACAAACTCAACAGATCTCTTAATCTTCCTTTCCCACCCACAAGCCTTCAATGCTTGCTCCTTTCTTCATCACTGTTGGCAACACTGCCATCGTGTCTGTCACTGAGGCTCCTAGTCTGGGTGTCATGATAGACTTAAGGCTTTCTCTAAGTCCTCACATTCAGGCTAAGACTAAATTTCGCAGATTCTTTCTCCAAAACATTTAAAATATGGCCTTTCCTATCCATTCACATAAATAAAGCTCTTGTCCAGGTTGTCATCCTATGTCTCAGTTGCTGCAACATCCTTTTCTCTTGCCTTGAGAAATGTACTCTTGACTTGCACTTATTCATTCATAATGTTGCTGCAAAGATCATTTTCCTAGCCTCTTGTTTTGACCATGTCACCCCTTTGCATTTCAACATCGGTTTTACTTTCTCTCTCACAAGATAAGCTATTTGTCTTTACTTTCAGGGTCATTCATGGCATGTTCCCACCCTAGCTATCATTTCTCATTTGCTATCTAGATGGCAAGTCCCTTCTCTGGTTGGCTTATGATGCCAATCCCCATCATCTACTTGTTACATTTTCAAAGCAGCACCTTCATGCTTTCTTCGATGCTGCCCCTTGGGTGGAAGAAACTCCCTGTAAATAGCCTCAAAACTACCCCACTGTCTTTCTTCAAAACCTTTTTATAAACTCTTTTTTTTTTTGATGCCTGTATAGAATTTGACAACAATAAGACCATTGGTATGCTGAGACTGTTGCCTATCATGCTGACAATATTGTCTCATTGTTTCTTTAAATTCCCCATTTGTCTAAATGATATCTGTTGTCTTTTGTGTTTTACTTTGTTTCTGTCCCAAAGAGCTTACCATCTACTTATTTTTATTCCGTCTGCATAGCACCTAGTACAAAAAAGCTCTTCATAAGTTCTGCAGTTTCTCTTTGAAGCTGTGATTTGTTATTCATCTGTTTCAGCACAGCTATTAGCAAGTCGTCAATGGAGTGAGCAGAGAAATTGAAGTGTTCCCTTATTGATATTTTAGTGTTGCAGTTTCTGATGTCAGATTTGTATGCATTTATTCTTTTGAGCAGAGACTGTCCTGTTTGTCCAATATATCCATTGGTGAACTTCCAGAAAATACCATCCTGGCCACTATGGACGTAGAGGCTCTTTACACCAACATCCTACACGAAGATGGATTACAAGCCATTAGAAGAACTATCCAAGATAATGCCACAGCAAAACTTGGGGCTGAACTTTGTGACTTTGTATTCACCCACAACCATTTCAGATTTGAAGATAATTTATACCTTGAAGTTAGTGGCACTGCTATGGGTACCCGCAAGGCCCCACAATATGCCAACATCTTTATGGCCGACTTAGAACAACGCTTCCTCATGTCTCATCCCAAAGCACCTCTACTTTACTTAGGCTATGTTGATGACATCTTCATCATCTGGACCCACGGTAAGGATGCCCCTGAAGATTTCCATAGAGATTTCAACAATTTCCACTCCACAGTCCAACTTAGCCTGGAACACTCCACACAGGAGATCCATTTTCTGGACACTATCATGCAAATTAGTGATGGGCACATAGGCTATGTCTACACTTGGCCAAATAAGTCGACTTTGCTAAGTGGACTTAACAAAGTTGACTTTAAGTCGACTTAGCATGTCCACACTCAAAAATTAAGTTGACTTAAAGGGGACCACACTGGACGCCCAAGTCTACTTCTAAGGACTAGGTGGACCTGGGACTGGTCCACGGTGGCGGGGGGCACCCCTTGCCAAGTGTCAGGGGGCTCAGCATTTGCCCATTGTACCTGGGTACAATGGGGACTGACCAGGACAGGGACACTGGCAGGACATAGGAGTGGGATGGGCAGGGCTGTGTCCTGCCCTGTGGGTGGGCACGCCAGGCTCTGGCTGTGCCAGCCACCCTGGCAGGGAGGGCAGTGTGGGAGACGTGGAGCCCTTTAAGTCGATTTTAAGTCGACTTAGGGCTAATCTGCGTCCACACTGGCTAAGTCGACTTTATAAAGTCGATTTAGCCAGTAAGGTTGACTTTCAACGAGGTTTTATAAAGTCAACTTTAAATTTCCTTAAGTCGACTTAAGCAGCAGCTTAAGTCGATTTAAGGAAAGTGTAGTGTAGATGCAGATTAAATTAAGTTGATTTAAGCAAATTTAAGTTGATTTAATTTGTAAGTGTAGACGCACCCATAAAGACCACCCTATACCGAAAACCTGCTGATCGCTATAGTTACCTACATCCCTCGAGCTTTCATCCAAGACACACCACACGATCCATTGTCTACAGTCAAGCCCTAAGATATAACCGCATTTGCTCTGATCCCTCAGACATAGACAGATACCTTCAGGATCTCTATCAAGCATTCTTAAAACTACAGTACCCAACTGCAGAAGTGAAGAAACAGATTGACAGAGCCAGACAGGTACCCAGAAGCCAACTACTACAGGAAAAACCCAAGAAAAAAACCAACAGAACACCATTGGTCACCACCTACAACCCCCAAATCAGACCTCTTCAACACATCATCAAAGATTTACAGCCTATTCTTCAAGATGATCCCTCATTCTCTCAAGCCTTGGGAGACAGAGCTCTCCTTGCTTACAGACAGCCCCCCAACCTTAAATGGATACTCACCAGCAACTACAGATCAAACAACAGAAACTTTAAAGCAGGAACATATCCCTGCAACAGACCATGCTGCCAACTTTGCCCTCATATCTACACTAAAGACACCATCACAGGACCAAATCAAGCCACCTACTCCATCAAGGGCTCATTCACCTGCTCATCCACCAATGTGATTTATGCTATCATGTGCTGGAAATGCCCCTCTGCCTTATATATTGGACAAACAGGACAGTCTCCGCGCAAAAGAATAAATGCACACAAATCTGACATCAGAAACTGCAACACTAAAAAACCAATAGGGGAACACTTCAATCTCTCTGCTCACTCCATTGACGACTTGCTAATAGCTGTGCTGGAAATAGATGAATAACAAATCACAGCTTCAAAGAGAAACTGCAGAACTCAAATGTTTATGCAAATTCGACTCAATTGCCTGTGGGTTAAACCGGGACTATGGATTTTTCTCTCATTACAACAGTTGATTTGACCTCACCTTCCTCTATGTGCTGTTCCCCAGTGTTTGAATCCTAACATCTATTTTGATTTGCTTTTACAGCCTGATCCTATGTCATATACTTCCCTGCATTTAATTTCCTCCCGTTCTGTAAATTTCCCATCTTCAAAGCGTCTGACGAAGTGGCATTTTCTCCCACAAAAGCTCATGCGATAAATAAATCTGTTAGTCTTTAAAAGTGCCACAGGACTCTCTGCTTGTTTTTCTGCAATAGACTAACACAGCTACCCCTTTGAAACAAATAATGATACAGATAAAAAAATACTTAATATTTGGCATTGATCTAAAATCACACAACAGTCATAATAAAAGGCAAAACAATCAACATATTTACCTCACCTTCTGAGCAGTTACAAAATAGTGTCTATTTACATACAGTTAATCCCTACTTTAATAGAAGGCCATGCATTTCCATTTCCCCTCCTGTCTGCAAAATTTGATCTGCTCCATTCAACCCCAAATACTTGTAAAAGGTGACTAAAAATAATTAACCAAGGGAAATGAGTATGTTCGTTCCCTGCAGAAGTGTGGTGATACGACTTTTGAATGACCTGTTTGGAATCAGTCCTGAATGTCAGTTCATACTGTTCTTAGAGAGAAACCTTAATCAATGTATCATTTTCATAACTTGGTAACAGTTCCTTCCAAGTTTTTGAACAATAATGTTATGGTTCCTATCAGTGGTTGTGTTCTATATTTAAATAGGAGAAAGGTACTTCTAAGATCTTGTGTCATATTTGGATTTTGAGATCTTGTAAAGTGCTCAGATGGTACAGTCATCAAGCATGATATAAATGGCTAGATCTCTGGATATGTAATTTTTTTTGGCAAGTATATTCAGCACAACCCCTTATCATAAAAGTTGAATTTTCATCCTTACTTTAAAATGTCCCAGGTACCATAAATGCTGCGTAACTTCTTAATGTGATACTACCGATCACCAGGAGTCCTCACCAGTGGAGCTAAAAGTCTATTTTAAAATAACGTTAACAACATGGCACTGTAACTCCATGTTGCTTTGGTAATGTGCTGTATGCTTGACTTAGTCTGTAGGTATACAGTACTATAAGGACAATTAAGTAAAACTGAATGTTCAAGACAAAGCCTTTGAGTTTATAAGACTCTGTGAAGATTGAGCTTGATAGATATTGTGAGCAAATAGCTCCAGATTTACTTGAATGATTTCCCAGCAAGAGAAGCTTAAACAGCAGTTGTATTTTTGTCTCTATATAACACGTGACTTTCCGGTCAAAGCCAATCACCCGAAGGGTAGCCAAGTGAATTAAATTGGAATGAAAAATCAGAAGAAGCTTAATGTTTCATGCTGGTCAGAGATTAACAATTTTGTGCTCTGTGGAACAAAAGGCCAGTGCCTTCACAGCAGTTCCCAGTTTGTAACGCACTGTGACTCAAAGACTTGCCTTAATGAAACAGGAATTTTTCTTTATCAACATATGAAGATTTCTTTAAGTAAAAAATGATAGCTGGTAGCTATAAATTATTGAAAGCAGACATATTTATGCACTCACGTAACACAATACAAATCAGTTTGAGAATGGACTCACTAAACTAATATAAAAATGGTTCAGTTGAAATCTCTTCTTGTAGGATGATATATAAGCTGAGACCAATTACAAGTATTTACCTGTGTAAGTATATAAAACTAACAATATACAGGATTTTTTAAATAATATGTGCTAAGTGCTGTTTTTCCCTCTCTCTGCTCTGTTTTAAAGAAGTGGAAAAGCATAGTTTATTAAAATTATCACAGTAGCCAAAGCTGACCTCCAATATTGTTATGAAATTCTGCATATTTCCTATTTTAAATATTCTCTATTTTTGGCAAAATTACAAGAGCATAATGTGAATATTAACTTTCAAATGTAGATTTTTTTCTAAATGTATACATTATGAAAGATGAATTGATATATGACATTAGTATGTTCTGTAAATCATATTTGTAAATTGAATTTAAATATTTTATTTAGAAGTGACTTAATTCAATGTGTACTACAGTAAACAAGATGTAAACAATTAAATACACTTCTAAGTAGTGAATATTATTTAAAAGCACATACATTAAACTGTACCCTAATACTACAATACAGTTTCTGGTGATCCAAGCAGATAGTTTCATCGAATTAAGGAAGCTTAATTCGAACTACCTTAAACCTTGGCCACACTAGGCTTCCATTGGTTCGAATTAAGGGCTTCCTCAATTCGAACTAATAAATTCAAATATACTATTCAAACTAAGGGTTTATTTGAACTAGTTAGTTCAAATTAACCAATATGGCCATGTTAGTTTGAACTAATTTCTTAGTTTGAACTAACCGGCGCATTAAACTCAATGCAGTTCGCTAATTCAAACTAAGCAAGTGCCATGAATGGCACTTGCTTAGTTCGAACTAAATTTTGCTAGTTTGAATTAAGTTAATTTGAACTAACTAAAATTAATTTGTAAGTGTAGACATAACCATTATCATATTGTGGGAAGCTTTTATTTTTTCCCCCCATTTAGGGTTAGAGAGACTGATAGAGAATTGTCTGTATACATGACAGGGGAAGTAAGCAGCATCCTTTTAAGGACTGCAGTAAATCACTTCTCAGAACAAAAGGGGTGCAGGGGAGGAATTCAGTCATAGTTACTTTAGGGAAGGTGTAGGATACATATTACTGCTTACCCTGGCCTGTGCCTAAGGGTAATATCTAGATCAGGGTTGGCCAAACTTACTGACCTCCCTGAGAACCCCCTCCCTGCTCAGCAGAATCCTCTAGCCCACCACCCTGCCACAGGGTAGATGCTCCAAGTCCCCCACCCCAGTCTGGTAGGCAGAGAATGGGGGTACACGGAGTGCTCCGTGATCCACACTTTAATTGTGGAAGAGCTGTATGTGGCTCACAAGTCGCAGTTTGGCTACCGTGGTCTAGAGCTTAACTAATTTTTACCTCCCCTCCCTCTTTCTGGAAGCGTTACAAAGAAAAGTGCTTTCATTTGGAGTTTGTGGCGCTTGATATTACAATAAGATAAAAAGCTCGCCTGGATACTGGCATGGAAGCATTATATGGCTGTCTTAATGGCGCCTGGTAGTGTGACTCTACAGGATCTGTCAGCATTTCTCTGATATCATGATTTAGAGGTTTATAGCTTGGCCGATTCAAAAAGACAAAAATCCTGTGAGCAACATTTAATGGGTAGTTTTGGCTCCATTTTCTAGTATGGAGAACAAAACTGTCGTATTTATTTAAAACAAAAACCCTAAAACCACACATCTCAGAATTCCAGTCTTCTATGTTATTTCAAATACTTGTACAACGTTTTAGTTTCATATTAATGTGGTTCTATTATGTAAAGTAACTTGGTGGAAAAGGCAATCCGCATTTCTGTTTTTAATTCTCTGTCAGTGATTTCCATATCAAGTATGCTCAGTTTACAAGTGAAGGTATGATTTTCCTCATTGTCAACACCTGAAAATACAACCTAGACTCAGAAAGGCAAGCTGAGCCTGTTCTGCTGCATGCACTTTCACCACCAACAAAAATCTGCTACTGAAACTTAGTTAACAATTCTCTTGCCTATGTGCAAGCTGCAGTGGAATCTAGCTCACTTTCCCAGGGCTGCATTGGGTTAGCAGCATTGTGACGGAGTAATTGCCCCTCACTGGCCTGAAAAGGCTTAAAGAGGGCCCAGGGAGAGCAGCCAATCAAGTGGAGGGGCTGCTGGGCCAATCTGGGTGCACGAGAGGATAGAAAAGCTGGCTGCAGAGCCAGATTGGGGCAGTCTCCGTGGGGCACTGAAGAGAGAAGGTTTTGCCTACTCCGGGGCTGTGGGATCAGCAGTTGGGGCAGCTCCCTGCGGACATCAGGGCTCTGAGCGGGACTGGGCCTGGGGCTTGGCTAAGGAGGCCTCCAGAGAGCTCTGTGAAGGAAGGACCCAGATTGCTGGGGCTCGAGTAGAGCCAGAAGGAGAAGCCTGGGAAGAGGTGGAGAAAGGTACGGGGCCCACAGGGAAGTGACCTGGCAGACCTTGTTTGACAGGGAGTTGAGATGACACCTGGTGTGAGGCACGTAGGATCCCTAGGCCGGGGCCTGGAGATGTAGGTGGGCCTGGGTATCTCCCCCCGGCGTGCTGGTGAGTGGCTAAAGACTAGAGGTGGCCACTGCAACCAAGTAGGCTGCTGGGACTGGATTCCCTGGATGTGGGGATTCTGGACTGGGGCCCAACCGGAAGGCTGGGCTGACCTGAAAGGGGTTAAAAGACACAGACAGCACTGGACATTGTGGGGTGAAACTTGAGCTATTCCCCAAAGTACCATCACCAGGGCGTCAATGATAAGCATCAACAATAGTAAAATGTAATACATCCCCGCGGTGTGTATTTTTGCCAATAGTAATGCTTCTCTGAATATTTACTTAGTAATCAGGTTTTTTCATAGTCGTTTATTTTTTTCCAAGGTAGGATTCATAGTTGTTTGGCTTTCTGGGATTTATCAGTTTTGGAGTTATATGTTTTTGCATCTCATGTGTAGGATTATTTTTGTTATAACTTGATCCAACAGAATACCATAAAGAGGTACTAATTTGTATATACAATCTGGAGGCAGGTTTTCTAGAAAATCTCCACACTTCTTTAGTTAATACCAGTAAA